>KK114666.1:310901-338188 GCA_000611955.2 Stegodyphus mimosarum
TGTTTCATATATATATATATATATATATATATATTCTTTTCAGATTTCTTCAGGAAAACTGTATGAACGAAGATAATTCATCAAATGTATAAGTTCATTATTTATTGCTGTTTACCCTAATTTGACTATTAAGCACAATGACTTGATAGACTTTTTCGTTGTCTGAAATGTTAATTCAAAACATTTTCTTAAAGCGTTACGGACGGAAAATTCCGTACAGAAGGGTGGCTTTTGTAATCATTACACAGAAAAGTTTCTCCCAGCTTTTAGTGTATCCGATTTCGGGTTGGATGTACATTGAAAGAAAAGGAATCAAAGTGAAAGAGTCATTTTTTAATTATAAAGAAAATACCATTTATTCATGGCTTTTTTAGGAACTTCGAAATTTCAGTGTTAAAACCGTAAAGCTCGGAGGGTTGATATCAAACACTGCAGATTAAAAAAAAATACAGTAAAATAAAATTTTAAGCAGTGCAGAAAGAAAACCGTAATCTGATCGTAAAACCACCTATTATTTAAACACTACGCATATTACTATACTATATTCGGTTATAAAACGACTCTAGTTTGGAAAAAAAAATTCTCGACAGAACATATAGCAAATAAAGTCATTGATGCATCAAGAGTTAGAAAATTAAACGCAAAGATAATATTTTCTGGATATTGTAGCGTCGCCAACTAAAACGACCTGAATTTGCATTTCTAGGCTAGCACAGTCTTTTATTACATACAGAAATTTATACAGTACTTATATTAAGGCAAATTTAAAAAAAAGCATCTATTTTCTGCAACGGAGTTAGAAAAGCCCGCGTCCTTTGAATTCTAGTCTCCTATGTTACCTCCCACCTACAACTGGGAGGACAAGTCCCTTCCCTTCCGGCGGAACCTCCATACTCCTCCTTTATTCTTACCACCATACAGCACAGGCGAGAAAAGCGTTTCCTACCCCTTGCTGAAAGCGACACAAAGTTCTCTCCCGTGAGAAAATTTATGATCGTCCATGGCATGGGAGGTATTAAGTAACTTCTACCTCCATGGTCCATAGTAAACTAAGGCAGGGGAGTCCCTTGATGTCAAGTTCATGAAAAGAAAAGAAACGTTACAGTTGTGAACTTCCCTTCTTTCTTGTACACGATTTCTGAGAGTTATAACCAGTAGATTAATACAAGCTGCACTAGGCCTTTTATAATAAAAAGAAATGGTTCAAACCTTATGCACCAAAACCCGTAGGGGGCAAACCATTCTAGACATAAGTCAGGCAATTGAAATGGCATTTTATACGTAAGTCCGTAAGGAATTGATGACACAGCGATTCAGAAAAACTAAGCGATCTACTTTATAAACAGACAGATATCCCAGCATTCCCTCCACTCTCAGTCTCTGCAGAGAGTCCAGTACCCGAATTTGGCTCTTGGATTTAACGGTTGGAATCTGGTTCTTGGATCACATTCGACCATCATGAACATGTCAGCAAGTTCTGATGGCATTCTTCTGTAGAAGGACAGCTTCTACAGCCCATATGCAACCAACAGATCATACAGATGAGGCGGGGAGCCTGTCCAATTTTTCCAACTGTTATCTAGGTCTTCACTGGAAGGCTGCCTAATTTATTGAAGCCAACAAAGATGCAAGCGTTATAAGTCGATATGTCCTTTTGTTAGGAGATATTTTCTGGAATTTTGCATACTGGAAATGTGCGCGAAATATCTGTTTTGTAATACCATGTTTATTTGCCGTATATTAACAGACATTATCGCTTTCATGAAATAATTAACAGATATTAAGTATAACATTACAGATGATTTCATTATTAATTACCTTTCACTACTTTATCTCACAGAAGATTTGAATTAAGTGAAAATATGTTTTCAGAAATGTACTGAATACATGAAATGTATATATGATTATATAAAAAAGCAACTTTTTCAAAAACTGAATATACACTGGTGTGCAAAAATTAATGACGAGACGGCTTTTTCAATATAACTTTGTACAAAAGCTTTCCTAATCAACACATTTAATACCGTAAGATCCCCAATACGTAAGGACATGAGTAATGTAAGCAACTCTTACTAAAAGAGAAATCAGAGGGATAAAAAGAAGCTTTATTGAAAAAGTAGCATGGAGCGCAATGCGACTGAAGGCCGAAACATCCCTGTGATGGGTGTCCAGCAAGAAAAATCCAGTCTTTAGTAGGAAATATGATCTCCCCTGACTGCTAGGCAGGTTTCACGTCATTTGTGCATGCTGGATATATGGTTGTTAATGAGCTATTGAGACACTGCTGTAGCACCAATCGCAGTTTCGGAATCGTTACTGGCGATAAGTTACGTGCTGCCACGGGTCTCCCTAGTAAGTTCCGTACATGCCTGACGGGATTTAGATCCAGAGACCTTGCCGACCAAGCCATGTGTTCAATATCTTTACTCTCCAACAGCTCTTCGACAGTAACTGTGCGATGAGGTGGAGCGTTGTCGTCCATGAAGAGGAACTGAGGACCCACAGCCTTTGTGAAAAGACGCATGTAAGGAAGAAGAATCTCGTTACAATAGCAGTCCCAGGTGACGAACCTCCTTGGGAGATATAAAGGTTGGTCCGGCTACCAAGCATTATGTCAGCTCGAACGAGAACTCCGCGACCTCCAAAACAGTCCCTTTTGATGATTTTCCTCAGCTGCCAAAGTGCAGTTTTACCGAACCATCTTCCTGAACTGTCAAAGTTCATTTGCACTTTGACCACTGAGGGCGATGGTTCGGTAAAACCATCGAAACTAATCCTAGAATAGTTCAACCGTTTCAAACGCAACCCTATCTGGCATTCTGCCAAAACACATAGACTCTTCCAAAAGGGGCGTTATTACTCGCTGCGAGGTGAAAGTCTCTTCTCCGCAAAGAGAGAATGGAGAGGGAAAAAATTTCTATTGATCCACCTTATTTTGAAAATAATTCGGTCCGAATGGCGCATGCGTGTTTGCGCTCATGGTCGCGGATGAGGCGGTCGAACTATATTTGTTGTTTGATTTCTAAATTAATCTTTTTTCGGCTTGTTATTTTAACCTAAGTTTATAAAACTGTATTTCCGATGCCCGCTCAGGAAATCTAAGAAAAGAAGGAAGTGTTTCTTACTTAATTTTGAAGTGAAGAATCATGTTTTCAAAAAAACATCACTTAAACTCTTTCATAAGTTCGTAAGAATGCATTTAAAACATTTCTGAGGCCCTGGCATTTATGTAGTTTGAAACGGAACTTGAACTTAAACGTTAATACAAAACTGTGACTGGATATTAGTTTACTAAAATATTCTTTGCATTCAATTTCCCAAACTACATGATTTCCATAGCCTACTTTATAGCAAAGTGCGTAGATAAAATTATTCCTAATGCAACGTATATACGTTGCTAGAAACAGAATCATAATGAATCCAGGAACTAAAGGGTCGTCATAAATAATCATTAATGAGGTACTACATTATAGAAAATACCAATCTTAATCGGTTCTCGATATCAGACAGAAATTTTACATTTATACAACAATCTGTTTTGGGCAAATTCATCGCAGAAGAAAGTGCATACACATCTCCTCAGATAGACTCTGCACATAAATGCTGCACACATCATTGCATCAGTTATGTGCAAAGTCTGTCTGAGGACAAGTGAATAATGTATTCCTTAGACTTGTACACATAATAATAGTAATGGAAATTACAGGCAGCATGCTTAAAGTGGTAAATATGGCTAAGATGCTTTTCTCATAACTGCTTTAAAAGGCTTTCAGAGCATTTATTATGACATACATTATCATTTGTGTAGAGAAAATTTCAAGATTTTAATTCGCTGTATGATAACATGAAGTAAAGAACTTACTTTAGACACTCGAATATGATGATAGGGGAGAACATATTTTAACTTGATTCTCGCTTCCTTCAGTCCATTGGAGTAGTCCACGGTTTGAAGAACTATATTTCAAAAGTGGCAAAAAATCTTGTTATTGCCTCCAGAAAGTTTTCGATTTGATAGAATCGATCAACAGGAGTCCCATGTCTGTAAGATAAATTTTTAATTTATTACACACAGACCAGAAATTTTGAAGAAGCTTTGTCATTATTGCCTCGGAAGACTACTTCCAAGCAATTTCTACTGAACCAGTTGTATCAAAGAAACGGAAGATTTTAGGACGAATTTCTTTCATTCATTTATTCCAGAGGTAACTGAAATTCACATAAATAATAAGTAACCTTGACACACATACATACATAATTTTTCATATATAATACACTACTTCCAAATATTTGACTTAAAAGTTGTTTCATTAATGCTAATTAATTACGGAATTTTAATGTCACATTCTGAAAACGCCCGACGACGATTTTAGAGCTCCTTCTAGGTACAAAACATTTTTTAGAATCCAGAAAAGAAACTTATGAAGAGCTTAGTGGTCATAACTGGTTGTTATCTTCAAAGCAAATAAAAGATTATTATCAATTAAAAGTAAGTATAGACGTAATTAAATCATAATTAAATTTGAGCGAAATATGTAATATTTGGCCCAAACTTAAGGAAAGGAATATAAGTTTTGAATAATTATGCAAATTATTTTAAACCTTTGTAACTTTTGAATAATGTAACTTCTGCCCCTTTACAAATTTGAATAACTACATCCAAAATAATAAGCAAATGAAAACAATTGAATAGTTTGAAAATCTCATCGGCTTTTTTTAATTGATAATAGTCGAGTTCAAAAATAATTATTCCGATCTGCATAAAATTCAGTCTATGGCTTCATTCATTTTAAATCCATTTGTTCTTACTAATGTTTCGGAAATATCACAGGTAATATCAAAACTGTTAAAAATATGCTAGATAAAATTTCTACTGATCTAGAAATGGTAATAATTGATTTTCAGTCTGATTCAATTAAAAATAAGAGTATCACAAACAGACGTTTGGATACTTGTAGATGAAAAAAAATATTCATTCTTAAAAGAAATTTTGCAAGGATTAATCTCTTGCTTCGCATAAACTTGTAAGGTGTGTGTTAATTTTATAGCAGTTATTTTTACTTTTGAAATCCTTTCCGTTCAATTCTTACTTCCCACTTACAAATCTCGACCAGAATGAGTTTCTAGAATAGCGTTGAATGCAAATGAGTTAGAAGTAGTATTTAAAGGAAGATCAACTTACTTCAAAAGAAAGTGCTTAGGAGCGCTTGGTGGCGCTCGTTTACCTTCTGGCTACTTCATTCTTGAATATATTACGCTTCGCCATATTGCACACTGAAAGGGGGGGAAAAGACAGTTCTACATCTCCCGTTCTACTGCGCCGATTGAAGAAATTCAGATTGTGTTTTTCATGTCTCTAAAAAGCGAGTTAGAAACTATATTAGATTTATATATACCATTGTCCTAACATTGCTATTTTCACACAAAATCGGAATTTTTCTAAAATAACATACCAGCTTTTTTCCATACTTCGATTCTACGATTGAAATTGTGCCTAGATATTAAATTATGAAATTTTACGGAGAAATTTAAAAGTTTATCCTGGCGCATTTTTTCAATTTGCGCCAAGAATAATTAATTCACTTGGCGAACTTCTTAATTATAGCAACCTATTTTCCTTTCCTTTTCTTTCATTCATTGTCTATGAGCTGAAAAAAGTCATCTTTCATATTTTCAAATAGGTTTAACAGTGTGCGTAAACCACATTTGATGTTATTATCACATATAACAATTATGCCAAATTTCAAAACGCGCCAATATGTAAATTCTCGTATATCTTAGCAAATTTTGCATAAAAAACTCCAATTTTTTGCACGTGTGCCTAGAGATACATGTACTTTAAGTGATGTTAAAAATTTTATAGGTTATAACTCAAAATTATTTCCGATTATAAAATTTTTTTAAATATGAATTTTAAAAATAAATAATAAAAATGGACGAATTTCATTTGGAATGAACCTAAATTTTCAAATGTGAAAGGAAGGATCATATAAGTTTAATGAAAAAAGGGATATTAACAAATATATACCAAATTCAATTATTAACATTGAGGAGCTAACATTTTCAGAGTTAATTTTTTAAAAACTTCTCGTGCGATTTTTAAAAAACTTCGCAGTTTGGCAATATTTGAGTTCTAGAATCGAAACATGAAAAAAATTGGCAGAGTCCGATTTTGCATCAAAATAGCTATGTTAGAAGAATGATATATACCTGATGATATCTAATACGGATCCTAAGTCGCGCTTTCGAGACATGAAAAACGCAAGTAGAATATCGTCAGTCGGGCCATTAGAACGGGAACTATAGAACTGTTCTCTTTTTTAGACCAAAGGGACTTTGTGCCTGAAGGACTATTGTTTTCGTTTTGCGATTTTGCATCGGAAACATTAAATGTCGGTTCACTTTTCAAACTGTTCCCACCAAATATTGCAGCCCCGTATTAAATTTAAGGAAACTAAATAATGAAGAATGTGCATAAATGTATGTATATTTCTTGAATTGTGATAAAACGACGGTATATAGAGCCATGGAATTTTGAATGACGTAATCATGCAAAGCGAGCAATTACAACGTTGTACAGAAAAAATATTTTTATCTCCAGTGCGTAAAACTGTGCATAGGAAATTCTAAAGATATGCTCAGTTTAAAATTATTTTGTGATATTGTTCTTTAACTGAATTTCATGGTTTATGTGTGAAGAACATGATATTTGATAAATAAAGGTAGCACACAAAATGTTAAAAAAACACCCCTTTGGACGTAATTTAAAATCTGAAACATTTCCGATTTCTTTTTCAGCAGTATACGTCTCTGTTGATAATGGCCAGCTAGTTTAAATTAAGAACCAACTACGTTGTATATCTGTATCTAGTTTCAACAAAATGTATTTTAGTTTAGATTAGTTTCTCATTATCTTATCCTGATTGAAATTCCCGAAGGGAGGCTTTTCTGTAAGCCGGAGAAGGGGCCAATTGCTATTATTCTTTGAGTAAATAAAAGCGTATTTTAACCCTTCTCGAGACTGCGTTGTAAGTACTTGAACTCAGCGATAAGTCGCTACTTGGTGCATTAGGTTCCTCCACATTTTATCACGAGCAAAGTAGTGAGGGACATTATAAATGTAACATCGCGAAAATCGTTTGTTCAATAATGAGCTTGCATTGAGAGTCTGACTCGGACAGAGGAGGATGTTTACGACCAGCGCATGCGCATTAGATAAGCGGAGCTGAAATTTTCTAAGAAAAACTTTGTTTTTTATTCGTTAAATTTCTTTTATACATCGTTTTAGATTTATTTTAGTATTTGCATAGAATATGTGGCTACGATTAGATATTTCTTCAGATGATATAATTTTTGTGCATTCTGAGTTATAAAATGAATGAGGTGTAACGCAGTGAAGTGAACCTAGGGTCAGAGTGTCGCTTATGGTAAACAAATACAGTGAATTTTAAAAAGTGCATTTATTCTATTATGGTTTATGTGCTATCAGCGGGATGAGATCTAGGATAACAAATGAACATCCGAATGACTTCATGAATTTAGCCATAACGTAGTATATATCAGTGTATAATAAACTCGCAGAAGACGTGCAAAGTCATGTGTGCTATTAAAATATGCTTTTCCTGTTTTTAATTTGTCTCTTATTGAATTTTTAATGAAAAGCAATATAAGGAGTGCATTAATACATTTTTGTGTTTACATATTATACGTGTATTACATACGTTTATAATTGAAATATTGAAAGTACAATACATAACTGTGGCTCCCCGAAATTTTTTTAATTTAAAATTGGCTGGCACCAAGTTAAATGTTACCCACCACTAGAGTATACCAATCAAATCAAGACTCCGAAGATCTCTAAGAACTTCATGCATGTAATAGAATAGAAACATGCATATAAATATTATTTCTTTTCATTCGTCCATAGTATAATGGATTTTCTCTTATCATAAGTAAATCTGATTAATTCTAGTAGACAAATATTAAAATGCATTATCTGCATGTGAGCAGAATTGATGCAGAATCTGCCCTGATTTAAATTTCAATGATTCTTGGCATTACTCTGCTATAAATCATGAAAATATTTTCAATCCCAAATCATTCATACAGATGCCAGAGTTTTTTTGAGAGAAATAAAAATCTGATATGTACACCACATGATTTCCTTCTACGGAATATTATATTATACGCATTTTTTTCTGCATTTCATTTAAACTTATTGAATTGAATTAAATCTACTTCGTCGATAGCGAATAAACCACAATAGAATAAACGCACTCTTTAAAATTCACTATATTTGTTTACCATAGCGACACTCTGGTGTTAGGTTCACTTAACAGCGTTACATCTCATTCATTTGTAAGGTTTATCCTAAGTTTTTAACAGTTACCTTTTGTTAAAGCCACTTTCCTATCCTATTTAGTTTCAACTTACAATTTCCTACCAGAATAGGTTTCCAGAGTCGCGGTTAATGCAAATGAGTAAGAGTAGTATTTAAGTCAAAGTTTCACTGACTTCGTCAGAGAGATAGTTTCTGACTAGCGCGCGTTTGCCTTTGGGCTACGTATCTCTCTAAGCTATTACTACGCTCGGCCGTACTTCAGACGCTTGATAGCTTCGCCTGCTTAATTGAGATTTAGAGGCCAACTACTTAGAATGTTGGTAGCTTCGGTTATATGTTTTTAGTTAAGCATTACTTAAGCTTTAGTTCTTATTATTTTGAGTTCAAGTCCAAGTGGAGACTTTGCTGTACGCTATGATATAAGAGACGACTGTGTTAAATCTTATTTTCAGAAATAAAGGGTAATTAATCCTTTTTGAGTCTTACGTCTCTGTTCATACACTCAAGCGATTATTCGCTTATCTGTGTAAGAGGCTTCCCACGTTTAACTGTTAACTAAAAGGGTAGAACCCCACACATTTTATAACTCAGAATACACAAAAATTATATCATCTGAAGAATTATGTAATCGTTGCCACATGTTCTATTAGAATACTATAATAAATCTAAAACGATGTATAAGGGAAATTAAACAAATAAAAATGAAGCAGTTTTTCATAGACGATATAAGCGCCAGTTACCTAATGCGCATGTGCTACTCGTAAACATTCTTCTCTTTCTGAGACAGAGTGTCGACAATATTTGCTCCTAATACGAAACACTTATTTCCTCCCATTTCATTAGATATATTTCTCGTTCAATTAATTCTGTTCTCAGTTCGCGACAAGGCAAAAACACGTAAAATCTCAAAGTATCTTCATTAAAAATTGAAAAATATAGAAAAACATAAAGCACCAAATACAGTAAAACAATAAAAAACAGTTTTTAGAATTAATATTAAAGTTTCAACGCAAAAACAAGCAACTCGGCCAGCAGGCAAAAAGGAAGATTTTTCAGTACAGAAAAATGAGTTTAATTATGGTCCCACTCGGCAAAACGACACTGACGGTGCAGAAACTGAATTCATTACTCTGCTAGGTTTCAAACCTAAGCAAATATGCCTGCTATGGTAAACAAAAATTAAGCTTAGCCGCACTTAAACAACTTTTAAATTGTTGATAATTCTATAACTATTGTATGTAGATTAATTATAGGAATAAAAACCTTAACCGGATGATAAGAACAACTTAATTCACTCACTTTAAAGCAAAAATTGCACAATTTACCAATCCTTAAGAATAAACAAAAACTGAGCTCACGGAGTCGAGTAACATACTGGGTGTAAATATATATATATACTTTTGGCATGTACGTACTTTTGGCGCGGCCGATCGAACCAAAATCGAGATGCACAACTACATGTTATAACAATCCTATATACAAAATTTCAACGTTCTGGGCTACTTGTTTTTGAGTTATGCGACATACACAGAAGCCACGAAAAAGTTTCTTCTGAATCCATTTTAAACGAGTTTTATAATTCGTTTGAGGAAAAAGGTGTCCTTTATTCGGTCCTTACGTACAAACATGGTTAAATTGCATTCAATAGCAATTTACATCGGCCACGCAAAAACATGGTTAAATTGCAGTCAATAGCGACCAAAATGGATATTTTCGTTGAAATATGTTACCTGGAATTTTTTGTCATTACAATACTTCCTTTACTTCCCACGAGGAAGTAAAAATCATATGCAAACAGCAGTCGAAATTAAAAATAAATCATTTACCAACTAAACCTAATACTATTCTGTGAGTAGGATGCTTACTGTGTCAAGTTTTTCAGCTCTCCAAACATAAAAATACATGATAACTTCACATGTCATTTGTTTGAAACCATGCATGGATGCAGTAATTTTCGAAATACAATGATATCTCTGAGGGCAACTATTTCCTTTAGATGAAAAATTCTGAAGTGGCCATCGTTTCATGGTACACGATCAAAATAACTGAATAAGCACCATCGATGGACATATTCTTTACAGACATTTTTACAAAATCTAAGAAATCGTCTTGAGCTAATCTGTTACAGATATGGTTACACTCTCACGTACTATGATAAACGAGGTATTTCAAATTTGACATGAATGTTTTGCAAATCCGCTTCTGAATGGTGCAACGAACAGGGAAATTAACAGTTTTCGAAAAAAATTGTTTAAGTTTTTTCTCCTGAAAAGTCTTTCAGACTAATACATTTGCTTTTAAGTTACAGACTCTCTTTGGTATCATAAATTCATGCGCTCTAGGAAGACTATGGAGGAAGAATCATGTTGTCTTAAACTGCAGAAAGACAAAGTCAGAAGAAAGATGTAAATACCCTTTTATTTGATTCACAAAGAAGTGACAATGACAATACTTCTGGCTTGCCTAAACAAGTAATGTTGAACTAAATTCAAATGTAGTTAGATTAGCCTAATCGCTCACAGGATCAAGTAATGGGCAGGATGGCTCTGGTTGGTATGAAACCGGCGACACAAGCCTAATGGCTAGAAGCACTCAACGCCACAGAATGAAACCATTGTATAGTCGTAGTAACAACGTAGCCTCAAGTAAGCAGGACGCGCTCTAAAATCAACTGACGAAATCTTCATTTAAATAGCACTTCTTTCTCCCTCAATCTGAATAAATAGTCGCTGTCTCATTTATATTTTGGCATGAAAAGCGTGGGTGAAATGGAGAGCTACAGAAAAGTTGCTTTAACTCAAAATTAACTATCAATCAAAATAAAGAGATAATATTTCCTTACAAGGTATTTCTGAAAAATTATGCAAAAAAAGTCATTTGCCTTACATAACACGTGGGACAGATGTTTTAAATTTAAAGCTGCCACTAAACATCTGAAAATATATTTATCTTTTAAAAGTATCCATTTTTCATTTTAGCTGATTTTCTGAGAATTACGAAGATGCTATCTTTTCTTTTGCGCATAACGAAAATAGGTTACATTTACCATTTGAGCTTTGTGTAATTAATAGGAAGTCTACTCTAATCTAAAGCCTTATATGGCTAAATTAGTTTTTTATAATTTAAAGTCTGCGTTTTAGAATGATGGTGATATTTCAAACTTATTTTGGATTTCAGCTAACGAAATCGAACCAAAACGACAACCAAAAAATGAGAGTGCATGGCATAGGATGAGTTTTGATCTTTTAATAAAAACGTAAACAATTAGATATACATGTATACATAAGATAGGCTTATAGGCCTAAATCCAGTTCCAGAACTTAAATATCGGGATCTTAATAGTTCTATAGGATTTATCTTTTGTTCAAATTATACTGCTTACTGCAGTACGAATTCTAGAAAAAAGAAAAACTGAATTATCAATTTTGCACATGTCACAGGGTCGTCTTCTGGTCACGTGTCCAGAAGGGAAGGTGTTATGTAATCGAATAGATGGACTTGTAAGGGGCCTTTGGCAATATCAAGAAATATTTCTCATCACAACTCCGTAGCTAACATTAAAAATTATTTCGCCTATATGCCGAGATAATATTCTGGCGGATGGGATTTAAATAATGGGTCATAATGGGCAATTAAAATAATGGGTAATGGGTAAGAATGTCTTGATTAAGCAGTGCTTCAGGCCTTTGAAAGTGAGTCTTTAGATAACCATAATATTCATACAAAAAAGCGGATTTGTTGCGAACTTCAGCTTTCTTTAAAACTAATTTTAAAAACAATCTGTATAACTCTATAAATTTATTTTCTCTGTCAAATCATGATTTCAAAGTTTAAATGGTTTTGTTTAATTTTCAGCGATTGCAGGAAAACTTTCAATTACGTTTGCAGCAAAACGCTGTCTGCAGTTGTTTCAAAAAGATAAAGGAACTTATGCGTAGAGAATAACAGCAATATTTCTTTCTAAAATGGCATCAAAACTGAAGTAATCTACTAGTAGATCACCTTAACATCGATATCAAATCATTCCCAATTTGAATTTAATCGAAAAGTGTAAATCGATATTATTACTAATATCTTCTGATTTACGTATCTTATACAGCAAATTAAAATGATCCTTCCAATTTCTTTAATGAAATTTTAAAATATTACTTTGTGGTTAACTGCCAAAGAATTATCTACATATTATTCGACAACATCATATTCAATAGCAATGCCCACGTTTTTACTTCCTTGTATGAAGTAAAAGAAATATTGTAAAAGCGAAAAATTTCGGATATCAAATTTCAACTAAAATATCCATTTCGACCGCTCTCGAATCCATTTGAACAATGTTTTTGAGTGATATGTCTACGGTCGGAAAGAATAACAGACTCTTTTTCTTTCAAAACTGATTGAAAAATGGGTTTAAAATGTATTCAGAAGGGATTTTACGTTATATCTCGCATAACTCAGAAACGTGAAGTAGCAGAAAGTTGAAAGTTTGTATATAGGATTGGTATAACGTGTAGATGGGTACCTCCTGCTTTGGTTACAATCTGCCTCACCAAAAGTATATAAATTTATGTACCTATATATATCCCCTCTTTTACTCGGCTCAGTAAGCTCAGTTCCTTTATTCTTGTATGCTTGTAAATTGTGCATTTTTTGCTTTAAAATGATTGAATTATGTTGTTCTTATGTCTCGGTTAAGGTTTTTATGCCTTTAGTTAATCTGCATGCAATAGTTGTAGAAATATCAACAATTCAAAAGTTTAAGTAATTAAGCCTAATGAGGCCGACATTTGTTTACAGTTGAAACTCTTGATAAAATAAAGAATTAAGTCAGTCGGTACAACTTTTTCGGTGTCTTTTTGCCTACTAGAACCTAAAGTTAATTTTCAATTTTGTGCAATTAAAATGTTTTTTCATGTCCGCTGGACGAATTGCTTATTTTGGGGTGGAAACTGAAATATTATTTGTAATTTTTTAACTGTAGTTGTTCATTTAGGTTTTCTTGCATTTTGCAATTTATAATGAAGTTCGGTTTTCATGTATTTTGTCCTTGCCGCAAACTAAGAATTGAATTGATTGAATCATAAATATATCTCTATTGAAATTCAAAGAAATAAGTTGAAATGAAGTGCAGCCAAAATGTGCATAATTTAATACATCGTACAAGGCAATCATGTGGTGTCCACATTAGATGTTTTAAAAAAATAAATCTTGATATTTTCAAGATAAAGATACTTTAAAAATAAATTCTTTTAAAATATTCTGGTTTATTTTTTCTAATTCAGCAACTTTTTCTTGAAAATGTTCTTAGCCATAAGTCTAAATCATAAATTTCACTGAGCTTAGGAAGAGTTTCTATGTTGAAGCATATATAATAACCGCACTTTCTTCTTCCCTATGAAGTTCGATATCCAAAGACCACTAACAGTAAATTTAACCGTAGATATCGCAAAATGTTTTAAGTGATATTCTTCAGAATGCATTTGATATGAGTCTCGATAATTCCCACAGACCTTTCAGTTCGATAACTAAAGCAAGGAGAAAATTTTTATGGTGTTATTTAATTTTTCTTTTCACATGAAAGCATGCAGGAAAAGTACTTACGATCTTTAAAAAAAAAAGAGCTGGGACTCCGTACAGAGGCTGTTCGCACATTTTTTAGACGATTTTGGTAAGCGATAATAAAACATGTTTGCTGCAAAAGAAGTAATTGCAATTGTACTATGTTTTTTAAAGTCAAAATTATCGTCTGTGGCTTGAAAGTTCTGTTTTTATTCAAAATGGCGAATTTAACAAAGCAGTGGTTCGAAGGCTACATTTACGCTCTTTCCGAAGAGAAATATGCGTACTCCGTTATCCAAAAACAATGTGAGAGTCATGGTTTTGTAATATCTAAAGCGTCAATAAGGTAATATCATCAACAAGAAAGGAAAAAAAAACGTCAAATTGGAGCCTCAAGTGGGACAAAAATTCCAAACATGTATCCAAGGAAAAAAAGGGACATCTTCGACTATTGCAAAGGTACGTTGTTTAATGTTAAACGAAAATCGCCCTAGTCAAAGGACAGTTACAAAATCATTAAAATGCTCGGTGTCCACTGTAAACAAAATGATAAACGTTGATTTAAATCTTAAGAAAGCGAAAAAACGGAATGTGCATCGTCTTCTTCCAAAGCATATCGCTCAACGCAGGACACGCTGCAGAACTCTATATGAGAAACACTAATCCAAAGAAAAATGGAAAATAGTTGTCACAATAGATGAAGCATGGGTGTATTTAAATGATTGTAACAAAAAAGAGCCATTTATTATCATAAAAGGGGAGAAAAAATTTAAGTACATGGTTCAAAGAATCGAAAGAAAGTTTTTCTAAGGAATTCATGATTGTTGCTGGTTTTTCTTATAATGGCAAGTTAAAAATAATGAGAGTGCAAAAAAATGTCAAGATTAACTCCAAAAACTATCAGGAACATATTTTATTGCCAATGTTTCTGAATGAAATACCATCGCTTTACCAACAGTGCCATCTATCTGTGAGACTCCATCAGAACAAACCTAGCAGTCGCACATCAAAATCCACTGTAAATTTCCTAAAAGAAATGGAACAAAAAACTGGTATCAAGGCCATACCCTTCACTGATATCCCTACTAAATCTCTCGATGGAGTTTTGTGCTTTCGGACTTTTAAAAGCTGCATTATCCAAACGTTGTCTCAAAACCCTAACAGGACTCTGGAAAGCTGTTCGGGAGGAATGGGATAGAATAACTCTTCTGACACTTCAAAAGGCATTATTATTTTAAAAATTGCGGTGTCAAAAGATAGTTCAGAATAAGGGATGTCAAATAGAACATTTAAAACACAAGAAATTTATGTAATTTAGTTTTGCGAATACAATATACATCGTCTAAAAAATGTGCAAACAACCTCTGTATAACTTGATTGTGGCCGATACGCGTAGAAAAGCATGCAAAATGAGAGTTATAAATATAACTAAAACATTATTGTATAAAGCTCGTTTATATGAACTAAACCAGGCTTTGACAATCCTTTTTGGGTGTGCGTCCAAATCAATGAAAATGTGTATTTTAAGGAGAAACTTCACATCAGTGGTATTTTTATTTTCGAATAGTTTTTCTTGGTGAAGAGTAAGAAAACATTTTATTAAGAAAATTAATATAGTATGAACTTTAAAAATGAAAATAAAATTTGTAATTGTAATTATTATAATAACAAATATAACAGAATAATAATATTTTTTTTCCATCAATACCAATGACTCTTCTGCTGTTGAATTTGAGACGTAAATCTAGTCAAGTCTGGTTTATAATTAGTCGTTATAAGGCATATAAAAGCATCTGAATTTCCGGGAATTAAACTGTTCTCATCTTACTTAAAATCAATTTCATGCATGAAAATATTCCCTCGTGTTTATAAACTGAACCGAATACAAACAAAATGGCAAAACCAATTTTTTGAAATTGTAAATTATGAATCGGTGCTGCCAAACATAATCGATTTCTACTTGAAATGTTACAATTTGTACTTTTTAGAATAAAAATGCATGTTCGTTACTGTGTAATCAAACAAAAATGTTACAGTTATTTTTTTATTTTTGGTTTAATTTTTATGTATTCTTCAAGTTTTTGTTTCGTATTTGCATTTTATAATTTATTTTTATATATTATATATTATTGTCGGAACTCAAGTGTGTCACTTGGAATTATGACATAGTCACTCGTGATTCACGTGTTACAGGTTACCGAGACCTGTGCGTCTTGAGAAAAAAGGTTATAACTTTTATACAGCGCATAAAATACTAACTGGGATTATATCAAAGAAACAGAGTTATTAAAAATAAATAATTATTACCCAAACATATTTGTACCAAAGCAAAACAAAAATGTGTTTTAGCAATAAGATTTCATAAACTGATGAATAAAAAAAGACTGTGCATCATTTAACAAAAAAATTGGAGGGGGAAAAGATAATACTTTTTTTTAATACTGCCAGGCTTGTGTAACAGTTAAAGACAGTAACTTTACATGACTGCAATTATTCATTGCCAGTTTTTGTCAGTGTATTTTTTACATAAATACTGCTTATAAATTTCAAGTATGCCGATATGATCCATAATCTAAAAACTTTAATTAAAATCCTTTTCCTCTGTAAAAATTCTCCAATCTTTTAAAACTGACTTTATGGATTAGAGTAAATTCTCTGTGGAAACAATAGCAAACCAACCAAATGGTTCATAATCTACAATAATGCAGAGGATTTCTTCCGGTACATATGAAGTTCTAGGGACGCTGAAATTAACATTACTCATCATAAATCTGGAGCGAGTTCAGCTTAGGAAGGAATATTTATCAAGTCATGAAGCAACGTTTTGGATTGCTCGCTGCTATCTACTTTGAATTTTCGCTGCAATTGCTTCCAAGTAGAATTATTCTTCAAGTCGTATCCTTTATCGCAGGAATATTACAAATAACAACTGCTCTTCATAAGGATTCTTATGGTATGCTTCAAACGTACTAATACTGTAAGATTTGTAATACTTCTAAAGCAGCATTCGATAATACCTCAATTTTGTGAAGATGGACAATCGATATACAATGCAGTTTAAATTATTAGACATTTTACCCTAAAAAAGGTCAACGTCACATCTTTCTTCCCTAGCTTTATTTTACTTATTATATGCAGTACACTGTAGTAGTCTTTTGGCACTGTACTGAAGATAAACGCTGATCTGAATGCTAATTGGCTAATGTTAATGATTTATTAAAATTAATTCTTCTTTTTTTAAAACGTAAGTGGAGTTTCTTTTTCAATAAAACGTAAGATATGTAACATTATAAATTATGAAATCATAATCTAAATTTAAAAACAGAACCTTTCCCAGGAAAAGGGGACTTCAACCTCTTCTTTTTTTACAGTTTACTTTATAATCAGTTACTATTACGTTATATTCAATTAAACTGGTAAGCCTGCTTAATTGCTTATTTGAATGGTTAGTTGAATATGGTAAAGCACGCCAGGGAAATTTCTTGAGGGATTTTATCATGGAGGAATTTCTAAGAAAATCTGTCTCGTATCTACGTTTCCCATGAGAAAAGCAATAAAAACGCCCATGCAGTTAGCCCCTTCGCAGGAATACGACCTGGTCAAACTACCAGTGTTTAGCTGTTTTAACCCCTATAACACCAGTGGTAAATTAAGAACAGAATTAATAAAAATATTTGAGACATAGTCAGCTCTTGATGGGATTATTTGGGTCAAATTTACTGGGCCCTGTCTGAAAAAAAAAATAAGTTTGCTTATTTCTATTGAAAAGTTCGCCATAAAACAAAACGGGGCACTTCAAATACAAAAAAGGGAAGACAAATACGTGAGTGACATAATGTTATTGTGCTTTGGACTTTCTTTTGTCCACAACAGTTCGTAATTTAATCGTATGTAATTTGAAGTTTATGAAGGTTTATAAAAAAATAAAGACTTTAAACCGTCCTATTTTACCCCAGGTTGAAGTCAACGACATTATCCAATCTCGCTTGCACTGAATTGTCCTTTAAAGTGACTTTATTTCTTTCATTTCTAATGAAGTTCATTCTTCGCATATTTACACATTTTTTTGCCACTCATTTAATTTATGTAACCAAAAGAGCTTATATGCTGCATTTTTGTCGCTAATTATACAGGGCATACCAGACGAAACCCCCTAATTGGAAATGTCTGTAATACAGCACGCATTCGATACACAAAAAAGATTCATACGACAATGGAGATACAACATTCTGAACTTTTGTTTGTTCAATCACATTATTTCTAGATGAGCCACACAAGTGGCACAGAGGATATCTAATCGATCCATCATTTCTCTCCAAGCACTACTGTGTACCGTAAACCATTTGCAGTTTGTTTACCACCCCACACTAAGTCATGCCACCCTGTTAAGCAAAAAATGGCTTCTTTTTACTATTATATATTTCGCGCGCTTAACCTTTTTTTCCACAGAATCCTTGCTTACCAATGAACTTAATTATTTAAAAGCAGTTGCTATTGACCGAGGATTTTCTCCCGTGATCATTGATAAAGCTGTTAAAAAGTTTTCAGAGTCCCATCATAGAAGACATTCCACTGTTAGAAATAATATTAATGACTTTGTCGTGCTTCCATTTTAGTCTTTTGTTAGTTACAAAGTTGCAGAGATTCTCCAGAAATTCAATTTTCAAGTCAGTTTCTCCCCTATCAATAAAATTCACGGTTCGACTCTAAAAAATTGCGTTTCTGACTTTAATTCTTGGGGAATTTATAGTATATCGTGTCAGTGTGGCTTGAGATATATTGGCCAAACAAAAAGAGCGTTAAAGTTTTGTATCAATGAACATGAATCTTATGTCCGAAAGGGCGAAATTAACAATTCTTCAATAGTATCATAGTTGGAAATTTAATCCTAATTTTGACTTTGGATCTGCAAAAATTATCCAAAAAGCTTCTTCCTTTGGTGAATTGGATTTTCTTGAGGCTTTTCATATTCACAAAGGTTTAGCAAGTTTAGTGAACGATTTTAAGTCTAATCCAGTCCTTCCTAGCGCTTTTAAAATTCTATTAACATAATTCTTGATGATTATTTTTGCCGATAGATGGCGTTGCCTTCTCGCGCGTGGTTCTACCCAAGAGCATATAAAGCCGTTACTCAGCTTTATTTCCCTTTCTAGATATTTTGTTCTCCTGATGAGGAGGGACCTGTAGCTGGCCTCGAAATCGATTGAGTGTTTTTTTGTAAATGTACCCAAATACAAGGTTGTTTCAGAGAGTTTGATCCTTCAACATCCGAGATCCTTTAGCGCTGAAAAATGTCTTCTGCAAATGTTGCACTTTTGGGCTGAAAATTGGGTTTTCTCCTCATGTAACAACTTCCCTTTGTATGCATGAAGCTCACCAAGCTCATATGGCGCCATACGAACGACTTTCTTGGGATTTCTTGCAAACTTATTTGAAATGTGATTAAAGGTCTCCTCTAATGTTCTTGATGATCTACCACCATGCCTCTTAGCAATAGATTCTGTCTCTAGAAATGCTGCTTTCCGCGCCTTGATTCTCTTGGTATTGGGAGAGTTTCAGTGGAACTCTGGACGGAAACCTCACTGAACTACAACAATTAGCCCTAATTCTACATGCCACCACACAGTTTTAAGCTTTTTCAGTAGTCTTTGCCATTTTTCAGATTTTTCCAAATTTTCCAATTTTTTCGGTTTTTAACATAAATGAAATAAAAATGAATTGCAATCAAAATAAACTTCATAGAACATTATAAATGTAAATTTTTCTTCTTGCACCTAATCAAAATATCTGCGTTGTTTATTATGTTCAGTGTGTAGAGTCTCACCTTCATTGGTAGCATAAACTGGTGAACCCTAGAAAGACTTCAGAGGAATAATCCTCGTGCCTTCAACTGCAAACAGACGAAGTCAGAAGAAGTGAGTAAATGGCTCTTTTATTTTAACACAAGAATTAACAATGGTCCACCTTGGGTTGGCACAAGCCAAGCACTTCGATCTTTAACAGAAATACACAATGTTGAACTAATTCAAATGTGGTAGATTAACCTAAAGGCTCACAGGATAATTTAATGCGCAGAAAGGCTCTGATTTCCAGAAACTGGCGACCCAAGCCAAAAGGCTAGAAGATTCAACGCCACAGAATCAAATCGCTAAAGCGTAATTTACTTCCTGTAACATTTAATGTTACAAAACGGCAAGAATTGTGGCAAGTGTGCAAACCAGTCAAGCTTCTCACATTTTTCGCATCAATTTCCACCTCAAACATGATAATGATTGTGACTTTAAACAAGAATAACTTTCGTAATCCGAATTTTTCCTTCTCAAATGATTTTAATTTGTTTGTAGTACCTTAAATGTTGCCATTTTTCATTTTGAAATTGAGTTAAGATTTGTGTGCATAATTGTAAGTGAAAACATGCAACAGTTTTCTACACGTTTTTCAAACTTGGCGAAAGATCATTCGGAATTGAAATTCTGGTTGAATAGAAAATTTCGTTTTTTTACTTCCTTGTGCGAAGTCAAGGAAGTATTAAAATTAAAAGAAAAAAAAATCGGTTATCAGATTTTAAGAGATATATCCATTTTGACCGTCCCTGAATCCATTTAAACTGCTTTTCTGGATGACGTCTGTAAGCACGAACAGAATAAAGGACTCTGTTCCTAAACGGATTGTAAAATGGATTCGAAACGGACTTCTTTCGTGACGTCTGTACGCACATATGTATCTCCCATAACACAAAAACGATTGGCCGTAATACGCTGAAATTTTACACATGAGGATGCTATACCATCTAGTTATGCACCTGCCTTTTTATTGTAATCGGCGGCCCAAAACGTATAATATATATATATGTAAGATTTAATAAAATACGATAGCTGCTTTAAGAATAATTGGCGGCCTCAAAATTAACGATTCTAGATTTGGTGCTCCCCTCTAAATTCATCTGTTCTTACAAATTCGAGATCTTTTCATGCTACGTAACATTTTATGCAGATACCTCTCGTCCAATCAAAATATTGTAAACCAAAATTTTTTTAAATTTTAACTGAAACTTTTTGACTCCCAACCTTCTTCCTTTGAATTGCAGCGTCGCTTTCGCTTAACTTTTCCAATTTCAAAATTCGGAATTTTTGATGTCATTTTCAACTTGAGTTGAGGGATCAGTTAGTTTAGAATAGGAAGGAAATAAGTTTAAATAAAGTGCAGTAAAAAATGTGTATAATTTAATACCCCACAGAAGAAAGTCATGTAACGTCAACATTAGTTTTTTTTTTTTTTGTATTATATTCTTTTTCTGAAATTTTACGACATTTCAACATCTATACTGTGTATAATCTTTAATTAAATCATTTAGTATGTAATTCCGAGAAGTTTATTATTTAGGATATTATTCCAGATGCTAAAATATTATTATAGGATATTTGAATTAAAAATTAATTATAAATTAATAATAATTCATAATTGTTTTATAAATAAAACTAAAAAACTAAGTAGTTATTCATAATATTTGGTGATAAACGACTATCATCATAAATTTAGCATAATAAAGATTTCCTTTTTGGTTAAATTAAAAAGTTTTAACTTCAAATTTTTTTTCCAACTAAATCACTGATATAATAAAGTTGTAAATTATTTGGCCCTTTTTACTCTCATTTCTGCATCATAATTTTAATAAGTTTCTGCAATTTGTAATCACATGGCTCTGCAATATACCTGCGTCGAAGAGTATCGATTGAATAATGCTTTAAATATTTAAACTTTTGAATACTGAGTAATGGTATGAAATATGAAAAATGATAATGAACGGAATAATTCCAAAACTAATTTTGAAATAATTTCGAGTAGAATTCGATTGGAACATAATTTTCTCACTATTACTAAATGAATTAATTTATTTATAACTGCGCCTAATTTCGCTCTCTACAAAATATTAATCTGTAAGGTATAATAGTGTAAAATTATGTGTTTCTCTAAATTTCACATAACAAAATTTCACAAGGCATCTTAACGCACAGAATTTAAAATTCATTTATTCGCATTGTAATTTCAGAAAAGAAAACGAATTGGAAAGCTACAAATAAACAAAGCAAATCCTCAAACATTCTTCGCAGCCTTTCTAAATTCATTCATTTGACTAATATACCAATGTACTAAATACCTTTCATTATTTTCACAAAGAAGTTACAGGGCTTTGCAAATTTGGTATCTTGTCCCATTTTGCTCCTGCGTTTGTTTTCTGAAGTTCAGAGCTTTTACTCCTTAGTCAAGTTAACGAGGTGCCGTAATTGAATCTGACTTTTAAATTTGTGTAACTAATGTTACTTAGATATAGCAAGGGGTGGCAATACTTAGAAAAGTATCCTGCAAATGCGCTCACCCAGGGTATTCCCTTGAACAAAAAAGCAGCTACTTTAAATGAAGCACTTCCTGTTACTGCAGCATCTGTCTTGAAGATGCAAATGCTCACAATGTAATTACCAGTAGCCTACACTTCTCCGATGAAGCAAACGCAGAAATGTATCCTTAGAGCTTAATTAGACAACCTTTGGGAAGCCGTTATCTCTGAAATATTAAACCAAATACCTTCACCGCCTATAATTGCATTAAGAAAGCAAGTTTGAAGAAAAGAATGAAGAAAAATGCTGGAAAACCAAAAAAAAAGGTACTTTCTTTCATATTCTGTTGCGACAAAAATAATTAAAACAGCAGAGCTCGTTAACAAAAGTAATGTTCAAAAAAGGCCTGAGGAAGAAATTCTTATTGTTTGATTCTTTATAAGAATAGGAGATGTCCGTGCTAAATTTATATTAAAACTGCAATAACGTGCGAGAAAGAAAAACATAGTATCTTATGGCAAGAAATGGCTCGATATTAAAAGTGGGCAAACTCTTCTCGAGCCACTAAAACAGCAGTTGTCTCCCGTCCGCTAACCTTTTCATTGTTATTACGCTACATATCTGCATGGAAATAATAAAGTCTGTCATTTTAATAAAATTTTGAGACCCCTCGCCGGGCGATTCTTTTCATAGCGCGGGATTGTGGACTTTTTATGCACATTTTAGTTATTTCCCTCCCTCTGTTCCGAACTTTCATTAGTTTTGATGAAGGAAATGTTTAAAGTAGAGGTTCATAAATTATTTTGGTATAATAGCCTAAAAAAATAATCTTTTATTAAATTTAGTCGATAAACAGGAAAAGAAAAATTTCGTATTATGCAATCTAAACAAGTTTTTAAGAAGAAAATGGAAATTTTGAGAATTATGTTTAAAGAATAAAGTGGCCTTCTAATTAAAAAAAATTGTTTTATTTGGTAGTGTTTTAATAGCACATTTTATCAGATGCATGTATAAATTAAAAGTATTTTCATTTGAGAGTTTATTCTTTATAGAAAATAGTAATATTTATAATATGTTAATTTTTTTAATTAATTAAGGGGGTTAAAGAGAAAGCTGTGACATTTCAAGAGGAATCTAGATAAAAGAACTTTGTACCTGATTTTTCAGATTCCAGAGTAATACTTAACAAATTTTTTTTGCAATATATTTGTATTTACGACAGTGTAGTTGTATTATCTTTGCATACTTATGAAATACGTATATGACATATGTGTGCGTAACACTTGCTTCGTAAAGTACTCCAGAGATAACAAATAGCGAACAAGAGAGGTGATTAAAGCATAGTTAACGTTTGTTTGGAACAAGCTGCTTGATGACAGTTGCATTAAGCCAAAAAAGCTTCTTCTGAAGACTAATCGGGATAGCTTTTTTGCGACGCTGTTTGCTGTACCGAAGGCCCAGGGTTCAACCCTCAGACCAGTCTCCCTCCCGGGGGTGCTGTCCATCAAAATTCGGGAAGGAACTCAGCAAAGTCGTACTTCCACCTTTGTATCAGTAGAACGGTGTTTGGTACACCAGGGTACCTGAGCGACAAGGCTCTACCCCTTGTGGAACAGTTTAAAATTGCGAACAGTATGACGAAATAACCTAAAAGATAACTAAGGTCATTTTATAATAAATTTTTTAAAGGGAATAATTAAACATTTAGCATTCATATTTAAAACCGAAGTTAGGGAAAGCTAATTAAGGTATTAAGCGATTTCAAATGAATGCAGGGCAGAAGTGGTCGAGTTGGTCAGCGTGTGGATAAGGCAATATTAGGCTAACACTGGTAATTTGAATCCGAGAAATAAGATATAAATAATATGAACGAAAGGGGAATAAAAAGAATACATAGCAGATACAATAACAGAAGATTAACATAAACCTTAAAGGCATTAGAATAAATATTGCATAATACACTGGTGAAATATAGCAGATACAATAACAGAAGATTAACATAAACCTTAAAGGCATTAGAATAAATATTGCATAATACACTGGTGAAATATATTTAGAGAATTTGCATATTTTATCGAATTGCATGAGAAAAACTGAACTGAAGGAAATACCATTGCTTCTAGATCCTGTACGGCAAATACGTAAGCGTACATGTGTGTGTAGGCGAAGCCAGCACAAAAACAGGCTTTACAAGGGCTTGGAGGGTAACACGAATTGCGTTCGTTAGCACACCTTGGCGAATTTCTTGGTGTTATCTTGCAGCAATCGGTTAAATTCACATCGTAACAGTAAAAATGCGTAACCACCAACATTTAGATGATGGAATGAGGTGGCGAATTGTGGGGAGACTAGAGGCAGGCCAATCGCAAGTTCAGATATGCAGAGAGTTTAATTTAACGCCCAGTTGATCCATCGAGAGAAAGCCTGGGCAAGGTCGTCCAAGAGCCACGATGGCCAGAGGAGATCGCTATTTGTCCATTTTAGCGATGCGTAACAGAGAGACTACAGCTTGTCAGCTCTCTCG
This sequence comes from Stegodyphus mimosarum, assembly GCA_000611955.2. NCBI lineage: Eukaryota > Metazoa > Arthropoda > Arachnida > Araneae > Eresidae > Stegodyphus > Stegodyphus mimosarum. Next base: position 335,653 of record KK114666.1, read on the forward strand.
GGACCTGTATGCAGCCACAGGAACCCGCGTAACAAGGGTGACTGTTTCCAAAAGACTGAATGAGAGAGGGTTATTTGCCAGAAGACCCCTGTTTGCTTCTCGCTCATGTCTACGGACAGGAGAGTCCGATTAGCATGATGCAAGTAGCATAGTAATTGGAGTACGGAGCAATGGGTCACCGTTCTGTTCAGTGACGAGTCCCGTTTCAGCCTAAACACCGATTCTCCCCGCACTTTCATATGGAGAGAGCCAGTGACCCATTACCTACCCTCTAATGTCCGCGAAATGAACAATTATGGCAGTGGCGGTGTAATGGACTGGGCAGGCATCATGTTGGATGGTCGCACACCTCTCCGCGTCTTTGACAGAGACTCTGTGACTGGTGTGAGGCATAGGGATGAGGTCTTGGAGCCCTATGTTCGCCTTTTCCGGGGTGCACTGGGCTCCGAATTCATTTTACAGGACGATAGCGCGAGGCCACATAGAGCGCTTCTGGTCGACGAATTACTCGAGAATGAGGATATTCGGCGGATGGATTAGCCAGCCAGTTTTCCAGACCTCAACCCTATAGAGCATATCTGGGACGCTCTGAGGAAGGCAACTGCAACTCCCAACCCCCTCCGAGAACCATCCAGGAACTGAAAACAGCGTTGCTGAATGAGTAGGACCAATTGCCACAGACACTGATAAACTGCTTTATTTCCAGTATGACATCATGCTGCCAGGCCTATATCGGTGTAAGAGGAGACCATACCCCTATTAACCCATTTCTTTTGCGCCTTCTGCAACCGCTGTTTCAGACCTTCAGACTCCCATGAGTGTTACACACGAATATGTGTGTCTATTATAATTGTTGAATGTTTATTTTGCTTGCATTATATCAACCTGTTTGCACCAAATTTTATTAAAATCTGTCCAGTAGTTCTGGAGATTGTAGATCAAATATGAAAATTCTCTTAATTTATTTCACCAGCGTATATACATTCAGATGGGCCATGGACCTGTACATATTTGCTAGGTCATTGTAGTCAAATACAAATCTTAATGGCCAAGATGTTAATTTTTTTTTCTTTCATGAAAGCTTTTAGCAAGTTTATAATAATGTGAGAGTAGTTGCTCCATACTCAGTTCTTCACAAATTCTATTGTTGTGGATATACCACTTCTCTTTAATTATTTGCTTAATAACTGAATTTTGGCAAGTCTGTTATTTGTTTCCTATCATATGTTTTTGGTTTACGCCCAAACTGGACTAGCATAACATAGTAATGGATGGAGAACTGCCTTATAAATGAGTAATCTGCTGTCTATTGATAAAATACTGTTTCGAACAATTAAGGGGTATAGTTTATGAACTCCGAACTTCTGGGTAATGGAAGTAATGTGTGGGGCCCATGTAAGAGTTTTGTTGAGGACCACCCCAAGCTAAGGCACCTACTATCCCCAGTATAGTGCTCAAGGCTATTGCTAACGACAGGCGCTGTCTTGCCCTCCTTGCCACCATGAATTCCATGGACTTGTTCTGATGTTACTGCCAGACAAGCGAGATAAGTCACAACAACAAGAGTCCCCTTGCTTTGCCTCTGAATACAAAATGACAGGCATCGAGTTCTTAAAATTACAAAAGGATTCCACTCAAGCATTATTCGGTATGTAGATGTTATTTTGACAGAATTTTCTGTCAGAAAGTGAAATACACTTTATCCGAACAAGTTGAGATCTTGGAAATGTCAAACAACAAGAATAAACGTTATATTTCTTAATAATGCTGATTCTTGTTGTTTAACGTCTCCAATAATCATTATTCGGAGTGTTTATTTTAACGTAAAAGTTGAGATCTGTTATCAACCATTGCTACTAGTTACTATTTATCACTTAGCAATCGAATTGTTTGAAAATAGTTAATTCTATAAATGCCGAATAAATGTTTGGTTGCGAAAAGCGATTCCTTGGCGCTTTTCACCATAAGGCTTTCTGCAAAGTTATACTTTTGCGATATATTTTAAAATGATAATTATACAACTCTTTATTTGTAAATAACACATATAAATGTAAGATATCAGAAAATACGATGGCTACTTTAAGAAGTGATTGGCGACCTTAAAATTGAATATTCTAAATTTTGTGTTCTCCCCGTGAGTTCATCTTTTCTCCCAAATTCAAGATCTCTCCATATAAGATATTCCTCCCGCTTTCTTAGCATGTCTTCGTGGTGTAATGGTCAGCACGCTCGGCGCGTATTCGAGAGTTCCGAGGTTCGAGTAGCTCGATTGCTCAGTTTTCCTGCTTCATAAAAAAATCTTAATGTCTCTACAATGCGAACGAATTAAAAAAGGTGGTGAATGATGATTCTTCACCACCAGGATTTGGCGACTGGGTCTCCTAATCCTTAGTCTCCTTTTAAAAGGGGAGTATATGAGGTATTTCTCCCGCCTTTTTATCAAGCATTCGTGGTGTAATGGTCAGCACGGTCGGCGCGTATTAAACAGGTCCGAGGTTTTAGTCCCGGCGAGGGCATTGCACACTTTTCCTGACTC
>KK114666.1:342697-400694 GCA_000611955.2 Stegodyphus mimosarum
GTCTACCCTTTAGATTTTGTTGTGAATTGTTAGTTCAGCGTGAGCTTGGAGTACAGAGATATCTCCGGGTTAGATTTCTCCTTAGATGCGCTTTGCATTGGGTTGTGTTTAACATTCCTAGTAATTTAAACTGTAACTACTGATTGTATTCTGTGATATTGTGAGCACCTATACTAGTATTTCTGTGGAAAGTTCCAGAACTCTTAAGTGATTCCTTTAATAAAATAAATTGCCTGAATCTGTCATCGGACTTGCTTTCATTCAATCTATTAAAAGCCCGTAAGCTTGCAACATTAAGTATTGTTCCGTACAAAGTCTGTTCATTAGATTATAATATTTGATATATAAGAGAGATGGAGTCTGCAAAAATTCACGAAAGGGTTTAATTGAAAAAATTCAGTTTCAGATTAAATTCGCTTTTTTTTAGGTTTTCTGTTCTGTGAAGAATGAAAAACAGCAGTAATGAAAATATCCGAATTAAAAGGGGTGTTGGAAGCCAAAATTCTTCAAAAAATGTTGATTTGGGATTTTTGCATTTTCAAATTCTCTACACTTTTAGCTTTCTAAAAATACTATACTTTAATCTCTATGAAAATTAGAACTTTAAAAAAAATCTAGTTTTATTTTATCATCTAATGCTTTGATAAATGAGCAATTTTACATAAAACCAGTTTTTCTCCACACGTGATTTTTTTTATACTCGATGTACCTTTTCTCAGGAACTACTGCTCCCAGGTACCTAAAATTTTTATGGGTTATATATTATATTTTCTAATACTTACTGAAATGAGCTTTTTGTGATAAATTAAGCTAAAAAAATTTTTTTGCGTGAGAAAAGTGCTAAATTTTACTATGCCTAATAAAATAGTCTATAAATTAGTCTCAAATTCAAAATGTCTGAAAAGCTCATTTCAGTATAATCAGATAGATGTACGTTAATTACACAAAAAATTTCAAGTGTATATCTACAGCAGATTTTGAGAAAAGGTACATAGAAAATGCCCCATTTAGCAGTGTCGGCATAGGGGGTTCCGACACCCCTTAAAATAAGATAGCATAGCAATTTTAAGATAGCATAGGAAAATGCCTAGCTGTAAAGTATTTTACGTCTAAAAGAAGTATATGTAGCAAAGAAAATAAAATACTCTACCAATATACAGAAACATTGTCTGTATGTTTGCTAATGAATCATACATACTCTACTTCAAGGGTCGACTTGAAATTTTACATATATTCAGGAAATGGGGGTTATCAGATAACATATTATTATTAAATTTGCGATTTTCGGAGATCCAGTTTCTCAACGAGAGTCTGAAAACTGGACAGATAGAATCTATTAATATTAATGAGCACTTAAAGAAGCCGGTAACTGGGAAATAGATACTCGAGATACAGTAGCTGTTTTGCATTTACTATTATGGCAAGTCTCATATGAAATACCAAGCTGTAGCGCAATGAAATTAGGTGATGCTTTATATAGATTGAAATGTAAACATTGACTATAAACTATATACATGTAAACATTGACTATAAACGGTAGTCATAAGAACAAAAAGAATTTTACGATTACTTTAATTTCTTTTACAGCTGTTAAACCTGTGATCTGTGTGACAGCGTGTTCTAGATAGCTGCTGTTGTTATTATTAGAAAAATAAATTTATATTCACGACACTAAAAAGACTCCTATGTTTATATACACCCTCCCATAAAAAATGTAGTACCTTAACATTACTTTCTGCTTCTTTAATCGGAAGCTGCATTAGCCCAGACGGGCTGTAAAGTCTTGACATTGCATTTGGCGTTGAATTACTTAAATGCGATGTATCATTTTTCAGATTGTTGTCACCAAATATTGTCGCCCTGTATTATATTTAAAGGAACTAAATAACGAAGAATCTGCATGAATGCTTGTATGTTTCTCGCACTGTGAAACAACAATACCTAGATTCATCAAATTTTGGAAAACGTAGTACTCCACCCAAACCTGTGCACGGTAAAGCCCGAATTTGGAATTACGAATTCATTTTATTCTCTAGCTCATATTTTGTTAAACCTTTAACCAATTTTTGCTTAAAAAACTCTACAATTTCAAAGCGAGCAGTGGTAACACAGTAAGGAAAAAAATTTTTGTCTTCAGTGTACAAAACTTTCGATTGGAAATTCTAAAACTATGTTGATTTTAAATAGTTTTCACCCAAAGTGGCGTAAGCTTAAATGTTCTAGAAACGCGTATGTGTCGGTAAATGTAAAAACAAATAAAATCCTATGCGAAAGTACTTTATCATTCGGGACTTTTAACGAATATAAAGGATTAAAATTTTAAAAAAAATCTGAAAGTTTCCGAATTTAAATTATGTCCAAAGTTTGTTTTCTCAGTATTTTGTGTGTTACCTTTTTTTTATTAAATATCATGTTCTTCGCAGTTAAACCATAAAATTGAGTTAATGAGAAATATCGCAAAATAATTTAAAATTGATCATATCTTTAGAATTTCCGATACACAGTCTCACGAAAATATTTTTTCTGTACTACGTTGCCATTGCTCGCTTTGAAATCATTACGTTTGTTAATTAAAAATTCGTTAAATGTTTACAAGATATGAAATTGATAATAAAACAAATTCCAGATTTCAAATTTGGACTTCCAGATGCCCACATTCGCAGTAGGATTACGTCATTCAAAATTGGATGGCTCTAGGTACCGTTGCTTTATCACAACGCGAGAATCATACATCCATTTAAGCCAATTCTTCATTATTTAATTTCTTCAAATATAATACACGGAGATCGTATTTGTTGGCAACAATTTGAAAAGTGAAACAGACATTCAGAGCAATTCGACAAAAAATTGCAAAACCAAAACAATAGTCCTTCAGGGGCAAAGCCTGTTTTGGATTGCAAAAAAGAAACGGCCGTTTGGGCGTAATATAAAATGCGAAAGATTTTATTTACATTTTTTATTTTTTTAAAGCCTAAATCGGGGTATTATTCTCGAAAATTAATTTTGCGTTCGTTCGCTATAAACGTCAATGACTTTTCAAGTTGTTGCCACGAAATATTATCACACTGAATTAATTTTAAAGAAATCAAATAAGGAAAATTCACATGAAAGTAATCTGCATGCATAATCTGCATGAAAATCTCTGTAAGTACGTATGTTCCTTATACTGTGAAAAAACGACAGTATCTAGAGCCATCAGTTTGGAATAACGTAGTCCTCCACCCGAACCTGTGCACCTGAAAGACCGAATTTCGAATTTGTTTTATTATTTATTTCACATTTTTTAAAACATCAATGAATTTTTGTTTAAGAAACCGAAATAAAACATTTTTGACTCCAGCGAGAGAGGCTGTTGCCAGTCGAAAAAATGTAAGATCTGCAGTTTTAATAAAATTCTGAAGCATGAAAGAAAGGTATTATCGCGGTCGGAAATAAAATACTTTTACCTTACGTGCGCCGTGTGTGAACATGTATTAAAAATGTGAGATATCTAATTAGAAATAGCTAATATTTTTAAGAAATTACATTAGGTGGACTCATTAAAGTCATTACATATTTTTTTCCCTTTTCACTATAATTTTTAGGTAACTAGCCACATAAGAGGCCGGATTTTAAAGAAAAAACGTGGCAAATATAAAAATGGTGGCAACTTCTAGCACTTTTTTAAATGCTTTTTGATTTAGCTATTTAATTCAACTTTAGGCGAAATGCGAAAAGCGTTATATTTAATAAATGAATTTAAAACATGAAATGGGTAGAATAAAAAGACAAAAAAATGTTAGCAATCTTATTAAGAAAACTAAATATTGATATGATTAACTGACAAAAGGCTGAAAAACATATTAAAATATATGCAGATTCTTAACCCTGCATTGAGTTTTTACACATATGCTACAATGCAGCTTTTAAACGTTTATGACTTTGCTATTGAACCATATTTAAGTGCAAAAAAAGCAATGCAATATAAATTCCCATTTTCTGACACGCTTAATAAATTTTCACTCATCTGTATAAAATTAAACCCAATAATTTTATAATTTTATCTTCTGCAGATGTATCGAAAAATACATCTGCAGAAGCATTTTTTAAAATTAAAATTTAATATGATTAAAAATATTTAAATGATTAAGAAAATACTTCCATAAATTATTCTCCTGAATAAATGAGAACTGCGTCAAGTGCTGTCTTAGATGGCAATGATGTTGACTGACAAGTTGCGTAATTAATATTTTAGATAACATTTACTTTCCTAAATAACTTTACCTAAGATTTGTAATCAAACTACAGTCTTTTATACAATTTTAGACAACACCGATATTTCAAAAAACGCATGCAATAATTTAGTATAGCATAGTAGAGGCCTTTTGAAGAAATATTATAACTAGCTAGTTCACTAGTTCATAGAATACGGCGCAGTGGAGAAAAATAATGCGATTTAAAATAAATCATTTGCATGAAGAAAATCACCCCATATATGTGGTATGAGATTCCATATATGTGGTAAGGGATTGAACATTAATGTACAGAATGCTTGTTTATCGATTTCTACTGATGTTGAATGAAATAAAAATGTGTAAAGCGAACGGCTGGGAAGAAAAATTCTTAAAATTAACTGAAGATTAGAAAATTTGCAACTAATCTTAACAGATCTTGACGTACACCACCACGAAAAAAAAAATTCTCTGTGTATGCTGGTTAACAGAAGAATATTTCTGCAAATCACAACATTTATTTTTGCGATGTTATTGCATTACCACTGCGGAGGGGGAAGAGGGACAGTCTATATCTCCCGTTCTGCTGAGCTGATTGACGAAATTCAAATTGCGTTTTTCATGTCTCGAAAGCGCGACTTAGGATATATATTAGATTCATATACAGCATTGTTCAAATATAGGTATTTTGACACAAAATCGGACTTCTGAAATGATATACCAATTTGTTTCTAAATTTCGATTCTATGACTCAAATTAAGCCTAAATATTAAATTTTGTGAAATTCAGTGCGAAATTTACGGAAAAATTCAAATATTTATCTTGGCTCATTTTTTCTCAGTCTGCGCTAAGAATAATTCACTTGGCGAACTTCTTAATACATGGCAACTTTTTTTTTTCCATTTCCTTTTTTCATTGTGTATGAGCGGAAAAAATGTCACATCGTTCCTTTTTTCAAATAATTTTAACATAGTGCCTAAACCACATTTGATGTTATTAACGGTTTCAACAAATATGCCAAATTTCAAAACTCGCCAGTATACAGATTCATGTATATCTTCGGAAATTTTGAATAAAAAACTAATTTTGTGCAGGTACGCTTAGAAATACATCTACTTAAAAAGGATGGTAAAAATTTTGTAGATTATAATTAAAAACGTTTTTCGAAAAATTTATAAAAATTATTTAAAAATGCATATTTTAAAAATAAATCATAAAAAAATGGACGAATTTTATTTGTAATAAACCTAAATTTCGAAAATTGAAAGGATGAATGAAATAAGTTTAATTAAAAGAGACATTAATAAATGGTAAATTCAATTAGCGTTGAGGAGTTATAATTTTGAGAGCTAAATTTTTAAAACTGCTCGTGCATTTTTACAAAATTTTGGCGGTTTGGCATAATTTGAGTAGCGGGATCAAAATATGGAAAAAGATTGGCATGTCATTTCAGAAAAAGTTCGATTTTGCGTCAAAATACCTTCATTTGAATAATGATATATATATATAAATCTAATATATATCCTAAGCCGCACTTGCTAGATATGAAAAATGCAAGTTGAATTTTGTCAATAGGCCAAATAGAACGGGAGATATAGAATTGTCCTTTTTTTTTCCGCCGTGTACAATCGATAACACATACAATCGCAAGTATAATCGATAACACATTCAATCGTAAGTATAATCAATAACAACGTTTTCCGTTAAACATATTATTCCCTACTAATTTTTGCACCTATTTTACAATTTAGTAGAACAATGACAACTAGTCAAAGTGATAAGATCTTAATATCAACATTGTTTTTATAATGCGCTAAGATAAATTTGGCGCTTTTTTTAAATTGCTTGAAGCCACTCACGCGATATGTCCGTTTTTCACAAAATAAATATTTGTATATCATCTTCCCGAAATTTGTCACATAACGTTCTGCGTACAATAATTAATTACTAAGTATGTAAAGCATACTTAAGGTAAACATATAAATTAATATTAAGAAAAAATAAACATGAATTTAAAATGTAAGAGAGATTGCAGAAAATATACCTCATCTTTCGCAGTTTTATAAACCTTTTACGTGCAAAAAAAAAAAAAGATTAGCTTCAAAAAGATTAATGCGTTTAAGACAACTAAGAATAACATATTTCATACCTTTGTAATTGTTTGCTTTTACTGTGCGTAGAAAATAAAACTTCAGTAATAATACAGTTAAAAATATTGAACGTTAGAAAATTTATTTACATTTTCTTTACACAGTTAATTAAGCTAAATGATTTAATCAAACTTTGTGTGTTTGTTCGCGATTAACTCAGTCACTAGTATAGCTGTCGTTACCAAACTTTCTACAATTCTTTCCTGTGTCCTAGGAAAGGTCGACGTCTACTTTGGTCCCCCCCAAAAAATAGCAAAAATCAGAGATATTAATTAAAATCTCTGAAAACGCTAATTTTCGCCTTCATTTTTCCGAGTGGCAACAGTCTGGCATGCTGGAAATAAAAATCTGATTTATTTCGAGAAGTGTTGCCACTGATTGCTTTCAAATCATAGAGTTTGTTAATAAAAATTTTCTAAGTTTTACAACGAAATAAAAATAGCATTGCCAAGCATTAACTACATTATTCCAGATTCCAAAAAAATTGTGGGAAGCTATTTCGACTGTTCCCATCTTAGTACGACTTAGTCAGCAGATATACTAATTAAAAACTCTAGAAACACAGAGTTTGTTAATCAAAAATGTGTAAGTTTTACAAAATCTAATATAAAAAAGAATGTCGGCTTGTACGTTTCTTCGCGTTATTGATTTGTGATCAATTATGATCAATTGTTTGCCACATTTAATTGATTAAAATTGAATATGGGTGGAATATTGGATGGAACTTGAGCTTTTACGACCATTTGATAAGAAAGAGGAAAATCATTAAAAACTGCTTGTCATTGTTGCTGATATAATGAAAGAGAATTAGTTTATCTTTCTATCGACATTTTTTGTGTGCGTTCCATATCGCATCAGACTGAGAAATGTATGACTATGAATCGTATTTTTTGCATCGTTACTAGAGAAGGATTACAGCGGTATCATTCTGTCTGTTGTTAGAACTTAACTGGCAACGGGTATTTCTGCTAATTTCAAATATTTGTGTAACTTTTAGAGCTTTCTCGTTGAATTGTTTTGCTATTGCATATACGATGGGGGTTTTTTTTAGATAATTGTTGCATGCGTACGGGTTCGTAATGGATTGAATGCAGAAGTCGATAAAAAAGTTAATAAAATTTATTCTTATCCCAAGAAGTAAAACAAAGTGCAAACATTTCCTAAGAGATATTCGTACAATATCGTAATATTTTGTAGAGATATTAAGTATTTTTGGAAGCCGGAATATTCAAAAATGAGTAATGCCTTCGCCGGGAATCGAACCACGGACCTTTCGGTTACACGTCGAGCATGCAGACCACTTCACCACGAAGGCATGCAAAGAAGGCGGGAGAAATACCTTATATACTCTACCTTTTAAAGGGCGACTGGGGTTTTGGGGACCCAATCGCCAAATCGTGGTGGTGGAGAATCATCATCCACCAGCTTTTTAGTTCGGGCGCCAGTGTAGAGATATTAGGTATTTTTGGAAGCAAGAATATTGAAAAATGAGCAACGCCTTCGCTGGGAATCGAACCACGGACCTCTCGGTTACGCGTCGAGCATGCAGACCACTACACCATGAAGGCATGCGAAGAAGGCGGGAGAAATACCTTATAATTTTACAATAGTTATATTTTAAACTACCTAAAGCGTTAAATAGAACTCAATTCAAAATACAGAGGAAACTACTCCGATGTCACCGCGAATTCGCTACAATCAAAAACAGCACTAACTAACTAACTAAACAAATACAGTTCGCTTAAAACAACTGAAATGAGATGTTTCTGTCCGGCTTTTATACGTTTTTACTTATGCAGGAGAACATTCTCGTAAAATCTATTTTCTGGATTTTTCTGGACAGCAGAACAGTACAATTACGAGATATCTATTTATTAAAATGTTAAATGCACGCGCTCCTGTATTTTTACTTTTTCGGTGTAGCTTTCTCTTAAAACTCGTCGCGCGCAGCATTGCACGGGGAAATGGAACAATTTAATTATAATTCTACTAAAAATATCTAAATAAATACAAAATCAGCAACAATATAGTAGTATATTTTTTCATTTAATGGAATTTATAAAACTAGATCCAAAATTTGTTTGATTTATTTTTGAAGGTACTTTTTTCTTATAAATCAGTTCAAATGTTATTTTGTTGAAGTGAATTTTGGTTTTGCACGCTAAATATTGCGCCATGGATGACCATCTGAAATAGTTACTGAGATTTGTAACAAATGCCTAGCTCCTTTTTCTTTTCTGCCTAGAAGTACACATTCCTCTTGTTGCTCAAAAATTAATTCAAAGTCAAATTTTAAACTATATTAAGCTTACTTTGATGTCAGATACGTAATAATAAATTCCATAAAATCTATTAAATATCTCTCGGTCATGAATTTCATTGCAATGAACATAACAAGAAATTATGAAATGATACGCAGACAATATCAGAATAATACACTTAAATAATTTGATACAGTGAAATATTCATTCTCTGTTTGATTTTTATGAGATAATTATTACTAAATATTACCCATCTTTTTGAAGTTTGAAGCTAAGAAATAGGTTATTTCTTCTTTCATAAAAATTTGGCAATTACTTAATATTAAAGTAATTAGAGATTCTAAAATTGGTAATCATTTTAGTCGGGAAATTTAAATATTGCTTTCATTTTCTACTCCGGTATAACAAAAGATCAAATCGTAAATATTGTTAATTTCTGTAGTCGTACCACAGAATAGTTTACATTTCTAAATTATCGTCTTCAATTGATTTTGTTGGGAAAACTGGTGTGCCAATAAATTTACTCAACTTGCAGCTTATTTTAATTTTTAAAACCAGAGCTACTATTAGTCCCGATTTTCGCTTTTGTGTTCGTATTACTTTTCAAATAAGAGGACGTTGCCACTAAATGTTACTGTCAGATATTATTCCGTGTATTATTCTCAAAGGAAAGCTATAATGAATGTAAAAATTTCAAGGCCATATTTAACACTTTATTGGGAATTTAAAGGTATGCGGATTTTCCACATCTAGTTATATTGCTGTTTTGAATTTTTGTGGCATAAGGGCGGAAAAAAATATTTAATAAATTTAATAAGTTAGAAAGAGAAAAATTAATAATAAAAAGACAAAAAAAGTTGAGTAAGTCATCTTACTAAGAAAACTGGACACCGATATGATAAAAGAAGGCAAAGCTGGGGAAGAAAAGAAAGAAAGTCTGAAATTATTCAGATTTAATATTGCATCAGAGGATCTGGTAAGGATTTTATGCTCTCTGTGAGCATCTCAGGTTATCAATCTTCTCTTGTACTCACACCTGTTAACACACTTTTATGTCTTTTTTAGCTTTATTACTAAGCATTCTTTCTTCACACTGCGCCACATAAAATTCAAAAGCAAATCACAAAATACTGAAAAATATTCGATAGAGTGTATAATGATTTTAATGAGCAACACTTAACACATAACACTAACTATGTAGTTCTAAACATAGGACGCTTCTACAAATTTTGTGGTTCGTTGTTAAATTTTATGTGACATAAATGTCAAGAAAACGATAGTTAGTATTAATGTGAAATAAGCAAAAATGATTGTATTAGCTGAAATGAGTCCAGGAACAGACTGGTAAATCGCGAGCTCAGAGAGAGCATAAAAACGTTAACAAAAACGTTCTGGTGCAACTTTAAAATCTGAATTATTTCCTATTTTCTTTTTAATTAATTAATTCTAATGTTCCTTTTCGTAGTTAGTAGTTTTCTGCGTTATCTTTAATTCTTTGTTCCAAATTTATAGGAAGGGGAATACGCTTCTTAAGATGCTGGCGATCCCTTTTGTATATGTTTCGAAGCTACGTCTTGCGATCACTTGCTGACCATAAAATAAAAACCTAATTTTATGAGAAATGCACAGCTTGAGCAGGAAAATAAGCTTTCATTACTCAATTATTAAGCTGGTTTCATTCTTCGACATAGCAATTGCATTGAGATAATGACATAAAATGTCATTATAGGAAAGATTAAGAAGCAGATTTCTGCATAATATTTTGTGTTTGGTAAAGTAGTGACAAGTTGCGTAATGAATTAAATAACTCTATTCACAGAATTCATCTACAGTTTTACATCGCGAACAATAAAAACGTAGGTCGCCCATAATAAATTAAAAAAATATAATGGTTATAGGTTTGACAATACAATTAACGTAATCGATTTCGTTAGAAGATTAAGCGCCTTACGCTTTTATTATTTGCTGTATAAAACTACAAATGATTCTATAAACAAATAATAGAAGGCAATTACACAAATAAAATTATTTGATTTATTATTTCTGTTAAACTATATGATAAATTATTAGCCCAAACAGGCGCTAGATCCAAAGGGCTATTAGTCTCAAAACGGCATTTTGCGTCGTTTCACTTTCTACGTTGATTCACTTTTCAAACTGTTGCCACTAAATATTATCGCCATGAATAATATTTAAAGAAACTAAATAATGAAGCATCTGCATGAATGCTTTACGCATTGTGAAAAAACAACGGTATCTAGAGCCATCCAGTTTTGAATAGAGTAGTCCTCCAACATGGGCACTTGGAAGATCGAATTTTATAATTATAATATTATATAAAACATTAATGAAAAATATATTAAATTAAATCATTTAAAAATCTTTTTCATATTCAGTTTGGAACTCAAAATATGCAATAATAAAAAACCTCACATGTGCATCACATTATCTGGTACACATTCTGGTACGGGCTATTAAATTATACACAGTTTCTTCCTGCACTTAATTTAAACTTATTTCCTCAAATTATCCTAACTTAATTAACCGATTCCTCCAGGCGAGTTGAAAGTGGCATTAAAACGTGTAAGCTATGAAATAAAATATCCCGGTTAATTTTTCTCAAACTTCTTATAGTTTTATTTTTTCATTATGAGTATAAAACTTCAAAAATATACGTTTGGGACACGGAGACTTGATTGAAAGTTATATTGTATATTTGTCAAAAATAATTTTTAGGCTAAATGGCGTTAGCTCAGAATAGCTATTAATTTCCAAACGGCATTTTGTGTCGATACACTTTTCAAACTTTTGCCAACAAATGTTATCGCTATGCATTATAGTTAAAGAAATTAAATGATAAAGAATCTGCATGAATGCATGAATGTTTCTCGTATTGTGAAAAAAGAACGGTATCTAGAGCCATCCAGTTTTGAATAACGTTGTTCTCCAACAGAACATGGGCACTTGAACGACCGAATTTGAATTTCGAATTTGCTTTCTTATCTACTTCAAATTTTGTAAAAAAACTTCAACAAATTTTTGATGAACAAATTCAACTATGTACACTGTACGGAAAAGTTTGTTGAATTTGTTATTTAGAAAATTATTTCCAGCGCAGTAGGCTTTGTATCGGAAATTATGTTTTACTGTTTTTAAATATTTTGTGATATTACTGTTGAATTAAATTTTATGGTTTCAGTGCGAAAAACAGGATATTTAATAAAAAAAGGTAACACACGAAACGTAAAAAAACGCCCTTTTGGGCGTAATATAAAATCTGAACGCTTTCAGATTTCTTAAAAATATTTTTTTTTCTTTTTTTAACGAACTCATTAATTACAATATCCATTTTACAAAAAAAGGTTATTGTATAAAAAACCTTTTCTAATTGTATTTTATTTTCGATCTTTTAGTCTCAATTACCTGTTATCAATGACGAAATTTTGAGTCGTTATAGTAACACAAACAGTAGGTTATAATTTATTGCTTGAAATAATGAACACTGTTTAATAACTAAAACCAACTGACCGTCATTCAGAAATTCAAGAAATCGCTTTGACTATTCAGTCAATTGAAAGCAATGATAATGTTACAACAAGCACTTTACTTCAAGTTAAAACGGGGGAGAGCAGGAAATATCGCCAATTCGTTATTAAATAATTCAAAACTCAAACTCAAAAACAAATCTTCGAGAGAAATGTTTTCCTCCCTAGTTTGCTTCAAATTGCAACATTTTTTTCTTCAATAGAAATTTGCTAATATTTTTTACCAATCTATAAGATGTTTTTCCTGCCTTCTTAACATGTCTTCGTGGTGTACGGTCAGCACACTTGGCGCGTATCGAGAGGTCCATGGTTTCAGTCTCAGCGACGGCGTTGCTCATTTTTCAACTCCCCTGCCTCTACAGTGAACCCCGAACTAAAAACGTTGCTGGATGATGATTCTCCACCGGCAGGATTTTTCGACTGTGACCCCTAATCCCCAGTCGCCCTTTAAATGGAGGAGTGTATATGGTATTTATTCCGTCTTCTTAGCATGCCTTCGCGGTGTAATGGCCAGCACACTCGGCGCATATTCGAGAGGTCCGACGCTCGAATCCTGGCGAGAGCGTTGCTCATTTTTCATGTCTCCTGCTTCGAAATAACCTAATGTCTCTAAAATTCTTGCTTAAGAAGGGGGGAAAGTCTCTTTTATAATCTATAAACATTTCAAAACTTTGTATCCAACGTACTTTTAGATGTTGGAACTTAAAATCAAACTTCAAATAGTCGGAAAAAGTGAGAGATTTTTTCAAAAATTCGGTACAAATTCAGAAATTAAATTACAATTTAAATACATGTTTAATTATAAGGACGTATCTCCACTCTATTTAATGGGGAAATCAATAAAATTTTGAAAGTTAGCTCATTAAAAGAAGATTCGTGTAAGAAATCGTTTAAGGATTAAATAAAAATTCTAAATGGATTCTTTTTTTTTTGGTGGGGGGAGGCGAACACTTCACTATATTACATTGTCATCGACCAATAGTGTAGGTACAAAACGTGAAGTAAAAAATCTGATGTATACACAGTATGACTTATTTCTACGGAATATTAATTTATACCCAATTTTTGATGCATTTCATTTAAATTTAATTCGTCGAATTTCATTAGAGATAGATTTCTTATTGAATTAATTCAGTTCTCACTTCGCGGTAAAAAGCTAAAAAAATCCTTCATTAAAAATTGAAAATTAAAAAATACATTTAAAACAAACAATCAAAACAAGTTCTTGCAAATAAAATTAAAGTTTCGACACAAAAACAAGCAATTCGGTCAGCAGGCAAAAGGGCAGATTTTTCGGTGCACAAAAATGAAAGTGTAATTTTGGCCCACTTGGCGAAAAGACGTTGAAGGTACAGAAACTGAATTCGCTATTCAGCTAAGTTTCAAATGTAAATAAATATGGCTGCTGTGGTAAACAAAAATTAGGCTTAGCCGCAACTAAACTTTTAAATTTTTGATAATTCTACAACTGTTGAATGCAGATTAACTAAAGGCATAAAAAACTTAACCGGAAAACATAACCATAATTCAATCATTTTTAAAGCTAAAAATGCACATTTTGCCAACATTTAAGAATAATAAAACTGATCTCACTGAGCCGAGTAACAGAGTGGGTATAATATACATATATATACATACAAATTTATATACTTTTGGGGAGGCTGATTGCAGCCAAAAAGGGAGGAACACAACTGCATATTATAGCAGTCCTATATACAAAATTTCAACATTCTGAGGCTACTCGTTTTTGAGTTACGCGATATAAAGGCTTATGTATTGACGTACAGACGCCACGAAAAAAATCTCTTCCGAATCCATCTTAATTTAATTTTATAATTCGTTTGGGGGAAAAGAGTGCTTTATTCTGTCCTTACCTACAGACGCCTCACAAAAACATCGTTGAATCGCGTTCGATAGCGCTCAAAAAGGATATTTACGTTGAAATATAATAACATACAAGGAAGTAAAACCGCTTATAAACAGTGAATCCTATATATATAGTTTTACTATGCTTTACTTTCGGTAATTTGTTTTTTGCATTGCTTCAAATACCTCTGTTATTCTCTTGTTATCATTCCATTGGTAAGGTTCACAAAAATATATTTAATTTAATCTATTTTAGGCACAATTATGTAGCTAAAGGACGTTGGAAAGTCATAAATTTAGTAAGCTTAACTGAAAATTGATAAGGACATCGATTATTTAGTTCCATTTTTGAATATTATTTTTGATTTCTAAAATAATTCCATTCCTGAAAATTATTTGAAATACAATTACACACAAAGGGCTGACAGTTGGCATTTGGCTTGAAATGTTACGAAATAACAGCCCATTCAGTTTTATTGCCTTAACGTAATTTGCCACTGAGAAGCTAAGTTATACATTCTGGTAACAACTGATACGTCCTATATACCCATTACTATCAGAGTATCTTTTGTTTCCATAATTTAGTGAGAAACATGTTGCAATGCTGATTCTTCGCGAGCTTAGTGTATTACACTCTATCCTCCACGTTCGACCAGAGATATGTCACGGCGCTCAGAAGCTAAGTTCTCTGCTGTCAGTGACAGGCGGTATCTTGTTTAACAGGTTCGCGTTTCAGCCTTCAATAGTCCACAAATAACGGCGCTTGGCATTCTGGGATACCTGAGCTGATATTGTCATTCATTTTATGTTGTCGGTTGTGGCTTTCGTACTCACGAATAAATCGAGCTGCGACTTATGTTAATGTTTGTTTGAAGATTGCCTATATAATAGTGCTTTTGCAATGTCTTCTGTTTGTATTTTTAATATGGAAAACAAAAGGCCACTTCTAGACCACCTACTTACTGTTCTTAATATTTTTTTTTCAACATTTCAAATTTCTAACCACATGTAAATCCACTTGCTATCTGTACGTTTGTTTCTGTATATAATAACTGTACAATTTGCTATTTGCCAGAGCAGGAATATATAAAACTTTCAGAACAATTCTGTATAATAAAACGTGAGCAATTTTAAGTTTGAGAACCGCTTTAGCTAACGACACTTTAAAAAAGAAAATAGTTTTAAAGAAAATATTCATGATATAAGAGAAAATGACGTAATTTTTCTTCATATTTTCATTAACAAATAGACAATACCTTAACGATAATTATTAACGAGACTAACGTGTTAGCAATTTATTACTCATTTTATTAACTCTTCATTTGGTACATATCTTTGAAAATATGTGACTTTGTAATTAATGTACATAGCTTTATAAAATGACTTTATGCAAAATATAACTTTATGCAAAACCTTAAAAACATATTTTCTTATCTAATTTTAACCCTTTGAAAACCGAAGCCTTCGCTAACCTGTATGCTTAAAACACCAAAACGCCTGTTCCGTCCGTTTCCTCTCCTCCCCATCCATTAACGCACAAAGAGGTCTGAACACTTCACATGACATCCTTTCTACTTCCTAACAAAGAAGCTTCCGTTAGCCTTTTAGGGCAAGACCTCTGCAATAAACTGATACAATGGATTTGGGGAAACTGCATCTTCTAATGCATATCTTAGGAGGAGGGAAGAATGTAACATCGCAGTCTCTGCTGTTTCGGGCGGTTGTAGTCGTTTGAATGAAAAGGTGTCTTGAGCGTTTTGGGCTTCACAGGGTTAGGCTATGTCAGATCTATTGCAAAGCCTATAGACGGCAAGTTGATTTGGATATGTGGTTTAGATCTATTGCCATGGTTACTTCTGTTAAATTCTAAATAAACACAATTTTTATGATATCGAGAGCTCTGTGAATGACATCTTACAAAATCCCGAATCCCTAACCAACAATACTAAAGCAGTCCTATCGTTACTTCATACATGATACAACCTCAAAAAATAATCCAGTAATCACTACGAATATTTTTATAAGGCATACAGCCTCTAAATAAAAATGCTTACCTGCATATATGACATAATTATACTCAAAAATTATCTAGAAGTATTTTAGCATGATATTTATATCTAAAATACTTGTTTATGAATAGATGATTAATTCAGATATGTTTTGCATCATTATTCTCGATTTATAGCAAATTCTTTTGTAGGTTTTGTTCTGCATATTCTCGAAAACTACTAATGAGTTATGTATAATTTACAAACAGAATAATCAGTATATGCTTTTCGTTATGAATACACTTCTGATGAATGTGCAGTTCTTGAAGTGTTTTGTATTACGAATGGCTCTAAGCAGTTACCTTTAGGTCAAAATATAAATCAAAACATCTGTTGCCGAATGTTTTGACAGCCATGATGGATGCTGATGAGCCAAATCTGTTTTCACATTTCTGGCTATCACATTCGATTTGGAATCTTAGATAATTTATGAGCATTTCTGCCAGTAATGGGTTTGAAAAATTTGATAATTTCAATCTGCTACCCCAAAAATTCTTTCAAAGCTCACGTTGATCATTATGGGAATGAGAAAGAGGATGCACTAGCAAAAGGTGCCGCCCTGGGAGTTGGGGCCAAAAAGGTTTCTATTCAAGATTCGAAAAAGAAGACATGCGCTATAATAGAAGAGAAGATTATTAAAGACTGGAAAAGTCTGCAGGATATCTCTCAAAGAAACAAAAATGATCTAATTTGTTTAAAAATTAGCAAAAGAAAAATAAAAGCGAATTTTAGTAGATATAGGAGTCAATCAAATTCTCACTTCGAATGGAAGGTTCCCTGCTTACTTAAAAGGTTCCACAACTCCAGGGAAATGATATACGTAAAGTTTGTAATAAATTCGGAGATTCAAAGCACTTCGTCGAGGGCTGTTGCCTGACCGGAAGTGTGAGAGGAACGTATAAGTTTACAAAGCTTGAAGACTTATTTAAAAACTACATATAAACAGTTTAGAAAATTTGTAAGAGATATTATGTAAATTGTGAATGAGAATACGAAGAGTATTGGTATCGACATATAGCAAAGGATAAAGTCATATTGAAAACAGTAATTATTGAAGTAAACTTATAAATTTAAAATGAATTTTGATAATATAAAGAATATTTGAATAATAATAATTGAAAGTAACACTTATAGAGATTTAAAACTTATAAAAATACGCAGAAATGGTAACGATACCTCTAAATATTCATTTCACAGAGAGTTTTTGGGATTTATGTATCTGTTTTACGTGTTGCGGATTTTTTTTTTTCAACTGGTTTTTTCTTTCGAGTTTCTTGTGTTCGTTTTGTATGATTGTATGATCTGAACTTATTACCAGATGTTTATTAAGTTTGTTATATTCCGTTCTTTCACCACTTATTTTGTTCTGTTTCTTTATTTCACATTCGTTTGCTGTTGGATTGGCCTGTCCCCTCACAGCCATATGGCACGCTTCGTCTGCTAGGTGGACTGGAGGCCAGTGTTTGAAACTAACTAACAAACTAACCCCAAACGTTCTCTCAAAATTTGTGGTAAGGAAATATAATACCTTCAAATTCCAGCTTCTGATTTAATTCTTTGAAGGGCGGTGGTTACCTACAGTAACGGTGGTTACCTACAGAAAAGGGAAAAGGTGGTTACCTATAGTAACTACCTTTTCTATTGAACGTCTTACTCAAACATGTGACTGCTTTTCAAGACTGCTAATTTCTGAAGTTCTCTTGTAGCTCACTAGATGGCAATCAAGAAACATAAGCCAGTAGACGATGCAGCAATTCGTCTTCAGGGAAATAAGCATCAGCCATCGAAGCCAACATCACGGCGATGTGCACTCTGCAGCACCAAGAAAAAGCCTGTAGGAACAGTGTGGGAATGCACCACATGCACAGTTGCTCTCTGCTTGAAAAAGAAAAACTGTTTCCACGAGTACCACAGAGACTGATTTGTAGAGATGTATTCCGTGGGCGGTGGTCACTGACACTAATTACCAGAAGTGGTCATATAATTCACGCGTCTTGGACAAAATATGTGTAATTGTCGCAAATAATTTCTTTTGAAATATCTGATATAGTACATAAAACAAGTGTTTTCCTGAAAAAGTTAATTGCTTTTTCATGCCCCTCAAAGATATAAAAACGTGTTAAGGTTTTCAATACCCAAAGCTTAGCATTAGGCTATCGTCATCAAAATCCGAATGGAGTTGGATATAAAAACAGTTGTATTGTCATTCGAGCCTACAAGGTAAGTGGCGAAAAGAGTATCCCTTTCAGGGATTTAATGAAAAGCATTCTTCACGAGTGACTATTTGAATAGTTATTCGTAATTTCATTCATATGTGACTTTGTTCGGTCATATGGATTAGCGGTAACAACAATAGTATCCGATTCCAAGATCTGTTACCAGACAATGCGTTGAATTCTAGCATTAATATCCATTAAATAGCTTTCTGTTAAATTCTTTTTTTCTCAATTCTTTGATAAATGCACTTCCGCATACAAAAGGACTGCCTTCCTTCATAAAAATTTAAATGTGGCTTTGCTTACCAAAAATACACTGCAGAAGATTTCCGATCAATGTAGGAATATTTAAATCCCTTTGAGCATTAAAAACGTCATACGCGTGGTCGTAGTGAGTACCAATTTATTTCGGATTAGAGAACGGAGAAGTTCTTTCCGACCGTCTTTCTCCGAAATCGCTTTAAATAAAGCATTTCAATTTTTTGGACCATTACTTCAGCTAAAGACGTAATCCTGAAATGTCGGATTTTAAAATCTGCTCTTAAATACCCATATGTATAGATAGGATTTAAGCTTTCAGATCGAATGAGATAAACACTTGCTTATGAATAGTTAAAAGCAAAAGAATTCGTTGTTATACAATATGCATAATTTTGATCAGCGTAGGAAAATAGCAACCTCTGTAGCATCTTCTTTTAAAACATATTGTTACGGATTTCATATTTATTTGGCTGTTTATTTAAAATTGTAATTAAAATTGCTTTATTTCACCGTGCAATGAATACGATTTTTGAAGAGAAAGCTACGTCGGAAAAGTAAAAATAAAATTTAATATTTAATAAATAAAAATCTCGTAATTGCTGTTGCCATCCACAAAAATCGAGGTTTTACCAGAATGTACTAGTAAATAATTAAAAAACCTTATAAAAGCGGTCTTGAAATACCTCAGTGCAGTTGTAGTTGTAGCTGTTTCAATCGAACTGTTTGTTAACTTAATGTGATTGATTGTAGCGAATTCGCTGTCAGATTAGATAAACTGTATGTGTTTTGGAGTCAAATCCGTTAAAAGTTTGAGATATTGTGATATTGTACTAATATCTCTGAGGAAATATTTCATTACTTTGTTTTATTTCTTGTGAAAAGAATAAATTCTGTTATTTTAACGACTGGTGGATCCAATCCATTGCGAACCGTACGCATGCAACAATTTTTGGTGTCAGAAGTGGGATTAAATGCCTTTAACTAGAGCAATGGAAGAACAATGCAGTTTGTGGCAGGATTTGCTGCATTTAAAGAACAGATTTAAGCGGGACAGGAATCGGTTAAAGAAAGGATGGAAGAAATGAAGGCTGTTCAATACAAGATTGAAGCAGGTCAAGAGAAAATGGAAAGAGAAATTACCTGCGTAATAGAAAATAAATTCGAGGCTATGGAAGGCAGAATAGACACAGTTGAAGACAAAATTGGAAAAATTCAAGAAAGAATTCCTGCAGTAGAGCAAGCAAAAGTTTGTGTGGGCAAAAGAATGTGATGATGCATTTAAGAACATGAAGGAAACTTTAACATCTGCTCCAATCCTGACGTATCCTCAGCTACACAGACCATTTATTCTCGACACGGACGCGAATAATTAAAGTGTCAGTGCTGTTTTGTCCCAAGAAATTAACGGCCAAGAACGCGTAGTAACTTACTGGAGCAAGTGCCTGTCTAAACCGAAGACCGGAGAAGAATAACTGTATCACGAGGAAAGAGTTGCTCGCCACAGTCAAAGTCGTAGAATATTTTCATCATTATCTATACGGCAGAAAATTCCTGCTTCGCACGGATCATGCACCATTGGTCTGGCTTTTAAATTTCAAAAATCCTGAGGGTCAAATAGCCAGGTGGATACAGAGACTCCAGGAATATGACATAACTATCCCTCATTAGAAGAGATCTTCGCACGAAAACGCTGATGCCTTGCCTAGAAGACCTTGCCCAGAAAACTGCAGATACTGTTCCAAGGTCGAAGTTAAATACCAGCTGCTTAGTCGGGTCGTACGACATATTACAACATCAATATCGGCTGATCCAGACCCATGGACTGACAAGGAAATCAGGAAAGACCAGCTAAAGACCGTGACATTAAACTCATAATTTATTTAATGGAGACGTCAAACAGAAAAACCTACCTGGCAAGACATTTCGAGCTATAGTCCCAGGCCCAAACAATATTAGGCTCCATCGGACTCACTCAATATTCGAAAGGGCATCTTGTACCGAAAATTCCAATCGGAGGATAAAAAGACATTCGATGGTAGCTGCTACTCCCAAGATCTAAATAGCAGCCCTTCGGAATAATGACGACCTTGCAGAGAGTTCGGAAGCGCTTCTACTGGAATAGTGTAAGGAATGACGTACAAAAGTGGTGCAGATCTTGCGATTCCTCTGCAGGTTAGAAAAGACCGAAGAAACGCAGCCTTTGAAGCTGCAGGGTTAGAATGTAAGAGCACCAATATCGCCTTTAACATCTTAGGACCTCTGCCGCGAACTGATGATGGCAACAAATACGTCTTCGTCGTTATTGATTACTTCACGAAGTGGCCTGAATCGTATCCTATGCCTGATCAAGAGGCTTTCATAGTAGCAAGAGATGATGATACGGCATTGGATTTCCAGATTCGGAGGGCCTCTTCAGTTACATTTCGAGCAGGGAAGGAATTTCACCTCGGCTATAATTAAAGAAGTCTGCAAGATACTCGGCATTGACAAAACCCAAACGACGCACGCCTTTACATCCCCAGTGGGATGGCATGGTAGAGAGGTTAAACCGAACCACCCTCAATAACTTCTCATTAGTGATTTCCTGAAACCAACAAGACTTTGACAAGAAGTTACCGCTGTTTCTACTCGCTTACCACAGTGCTGTCCACGAGACTACTGGCTATTCCCCATCTCAGATGCTCTTCGGTCGTGACCTTCGTCTGCCATGTGATTTTTTGTTTGGTCGCCCTCCGGATGCGTTTTCATCGCCTGAAGAATACATTCAAGATCTCCAGGTCCGGTTTGAAGTGATGCACAACTCTATACGAGAACGAGCCCACTTGGCGACGGAGAAGACACGATGATACACCAGAGCTACAGAACATCGTTTCCACGAAGGAGACAAGGTGTGGTTGTGGAATCCGACTTGTCGAAATACACTTTCTCCGAAACTGCAAACCCTTGAGATAGTCCGTACACAGTCCTAAACAGGCTAAACGACATCGTGGTTCGGATCCGTAAGTCATCGAACTCTAAGCCTAAAGTCGCTCCTTACGACAGGTTAGTTCATTACTATAGCCTTAGTACGTAGTGTATATAATTGTAAATAGTAATGTAAATAGTATAAGACCATGGTCCTTTTTGTATTTAGCATTTGATACCATTTGATTTGTATTTAGTATCTGATAGTATTTGACTTGTATTTAATATTTGATTTGTATTCGGGGATCGATAGTATATGATTTGATGAAAGTTACTTATTGCAATTATTGTTTATTTTGTTATTGTAATGTAATGTTTATTATTGCATTGATGCCTTAGTTGTTAGTTTGGGTTTCTGTCCAGGGATTGTACTTCTCGGGACGTGCAGTGCTAGGGAAGGGGGCAGTGTTACGGATTTCGTATTTATTCAGCTATTTATTTAGAATTGTAATTAAAATTTCTTTATTTTCCCGTGCAGCGCAGACGGTTTTTGAAGAGAAAGCTACGTCGGAAAAGTAAAAATAAAGGAGCTCGTGTATTTTATATTTAATATATTAAAATTTCGTAATTGCTGTTGCCATCCACAAAAATCGAGGTTTTACCAAAATATTCTATTAAATAGTTGAAAAAGATTATAAAAGCCGATTAAGGGCCGACTAAGGGTGGCTGGGAAAGATGTGTGATGCCATGTTTGCTCAGGAATTACATGACAGCAAAGGCTGTTGTGTCTCGGCGCATTGGCGCCATGGAGCCTCCATGATCCAGCAGTTGCTGGACGGACGAGGGCCACTCCTAAGTCCTTCAAGTACAGAAACAGCCCAGATGTGCCTCCTTCAGACTTCTTCCGCTTCCCCTGATTGAAAAGGGTCATGTAAGGACGCATCTAGTCTCGGTCCAAGCCATTCAAGACGCAGCACCGAGAAAGCTGAAGAGCATTGCAGTTCCTGTGTTCCAGGGAGCCTTCAGTGATTGACAGAGTCACCGGAAACGTTATATTGATGCAGAAGGGGCGTATTTCGAAAATTATTAAGTCGATGCGTCAAAACTGTGAATAAATCTTTTTAAAAAATTCAGTCCTACTACTTTCCAGCCAAACCCTGCGTTCCTAAAACTGTATAACGAAGCGTCATCTTCCATTCCTTTCCTTGAACATAGCGGCAAGTCGAAAAAGAGGGACGAGCCCAGTCGTCGTTATAATTTTGTTTCTTTTATAGTCTTTTATCCTCTGTGTTATGCCGTCCAGACGGGAAAGTAGTTAGTGATTTTGACTGCTGTGCCAAAGTGCCCGGGTTGAAATCCCGGAGAAGAAATGTAATTTATCCATCCCCTCATAGGAAACAAGGGTGGCCCACGTGTTAGGTGCTTCCACAGTAAAGTTATAAGGTATTTCCCCCGCCTTCTTCGCATGCCTTCGTGGTGTACTCGTCAGCAAGCTTGACGCGTATTCGAGAGATCCGTGGTTCGAGTACCGGTGAGGGCATTGCTCATTTCTCAATCTTTCTTGCTTCAAAACTGCCTAATGACTCTACAATATAAGCAACATCGCATTTTATTTTGTATTAATTTCTCATTTTCGAGCTAATAAATTCTAATTCGAGCTAATAAAATAACTGATCTGTGAATGGAAAGTTAATATTTCGGGTCTAATAACAAAATAGCAATATCATAAAAAACATCTTTTACATGCAGTTTTCACTTTATTTAAATTCGGATTTTAACTTGCCTGAATGAAACGTGGAATTAAAAGTTGGTTTAATTGCTTTTAATTTCAAAATGTGAAATAAAGAGGTTTTCATCTTAGATTCTTATATTTTGTATAAAATCAAGCATAATGCTTTTACCAGTTTACTCAATTCAAACGTGCACGCGAAAGCGGCAGATTGAAACTGCCTATTAATTCAAAAATCTGTTAAAAAAAGATATCATTTTTCCATTCAAAAGCTTTAGAAGATATATTTTTTTGCTTCAAATGCGCATTAATATCCCTTTCACAGCTATCTGCGAGAGCTCTGTGGCTTCCAAATATTGGAAAGTTTTTGCAGTTATAGTAAACAAAGCACACTGATAAAATAATTAGCCTGCAAATTAGATATTTTTAATTTATTTCGTTATTAATTAGTTAAGTGTTATGTTTGCTACTTGAAGTCCAGGATTCGTATAGTAAGTGCAATAAATACGAATAAAATAATGAAATTTCGTTAGGAACATCTTTAAATCTGCATTCCAGCTGAGAAACCGGTTGTTATAATTCTTCAATTAAATGCAATTAATTAGTTATGAAAAGAATGTCTGTTAGTTCAATCCGAGGCGAGGAACATTTTATGTTGATTCTATGGTTCTCCAAGGTATTATCATTAAGCATTTAAAATCGAAAGGAACTAATTATTTTCCCCTACGAATGGTAAATCATTTATTATTTTCTTATATTTTAACTCACTGAAAGAAAAAAAAAATGTTCTCTTAAAAACCAATCATGTATTTCAAGGAGGAAATGGAAAAGGACGGAAATTTTAAATGTATATTTGTACGCTTTGTACCACTCATGCTACTTTCATAACTTTCATAATAACTGTTCGTTAACATATCACTTTTTGAAAACTCTAAATAATGAAATTGAATATTTTTATGTTCGTCAACGTCTCACTTTTTAAAAACTCTTAATAATGAAACTGAATACTTTTAATTAAAGTTACGAATTTTAATTAATTAATTTTAATTAATGATACAAATTTAATTAATTTGTTTTCTTTTCAAGTTTTAAAATTTTATTCTCAAACACTTTGCAAGATACTTCTTAAATACTTGCAAGTCACTTTGCATTAGTCATCGGTTAGATATAGTCAACTAATAGAAATTTTATTTTATGATAAACAGAACTTCATGAGTCATGTATTTTGTACGTAACATTTCGTAATTAAGTATTACAACAGCCGGATTTAATTACGTATTATAATTCAGTTTCGTCATTAGGTGTTATAACAGCTGGATTGAATTAAGTATTGTTACTTGCGTACCGGTTCGTAATACATTGAATGCACACAGGTCCAATGATAGGCAAAAAATGTATATTTTTTCAAAAGAAACACTTCAGAGTCCTGGAATTTTCCACAGAAATACTGGTACAGGTGTTTGCAATATCACAGAGTAAATCAGTAGTTACACTTTAAACTACTAAGAACGTTAAACACAACGCAATGTAAAGCGCATCTAAACAGACTCCTCGAATACGCGCCGAGCGTGCTGACAACTACACCACGAAGGTTAGCGAAGAAGGTTGAAGAAATACTTTGTATATTTCCCCTCTTAAAGGGCGACTGGGGATTAGGGGACCCACTCGCCAATGAAAAATCATCATCCACCACATTTTTTTTAGTTCGGGCTCCAGTGTAGAGACATTAGGTTATTTAGAAGCAGGAGAGATGAAAAATGAGCAACGCCTTGGCGGGACTCGAACCACGGACCTCTAGAATACGCGCCCAGCGTGCTGACCACTACACCACGAAGGCATGCTAAGAAGGCGGGATGAAATACCTTATAACCTAACCCGGAGATGTTTCAGTTAACGCTGAACTAACAACTCACAACAAAAACAACAGCAGCAACTGAAAGCAGATGCTCTTTCCGGCCTTATATAATTTTCAACCAGTCCCCGAGCTATTTCTATTACTTTCAGGTTCTCGAAACTACTGGAAAGCAATATGAGAGTCGAATTACAGTTGCAGTTAGTATAGTGATAAATTACATTTATTTAATTACAGTACCTATTACGATGATACATGGGCCGGACCAAAATGTATCCAAAATGGTCGTCAAATTTGGCCATAAAATAAGTCGCCAAAACCGTTGTCAGCTCGGCGATATCTCCCAAAATTACCAAGACACCCAATTACTCAATGTTAAATGGACTTGCACCCTGTACTCTTACTTTTCCGGCATAGTTTGTCTCTTTAAATTTTTTTTCGTGTTACATTACGCAGAAAACTACGACAATTTCACTTATAATTGCAGCAAAATCATCTATGTTGATTTTCGTAACAGTACTATAATTCAGTTTTGTTATTGAGTACATATTATAATGGCCGGATTCAATTAAGTATAATAATTCAGTTTCAGCATTAAGTATTATAACAGCTGGATTCAATTAAGTTTTATTATTCAGTTTCATCAATTTATATTATAACAGCTGGATTCAATTAAGTATTATCATTCAGTTTCATCATTAAGTATTATAATAACCAGATTCTATTAAGTATTACATTTCAATTTCATCATTAAGTATTAGAATAAACAGATTTAAAGGAATCTAACCACCAATATTTATGATATAATTTAAGGTCCAGGTAAAGCCAAATAAGGTATATAATTTTCATTTGGCTTAAGTAATGAAAAATATGAAATAATTTTTTATCCTCATAAAGTTACATAAGCAATTAAATATTTTTTGCATTATATACTAGCTTATTTATGTGTGTTCGATAGCCATCACATTTATTAACTTGCATTTACTACATTTTTAAACCTGCGAAAAATATAGAATAGATGAAAGGTATTTTAATCATTTTAGAATATTAGAATTATGACTGTTTTCATTTTAGAAAGTTTCTTATAATTGCCGTACGAATGCTATACCATTCTGAAAATGATTTCACATAATTTTGTTACAGACTTTAAAGAAACATTTAAGCAAGTAATTACGCTGACATTCGAATTAGTAATGATTTAGGAAACTGAATACTCTGAGACAGATAAGAAATGATCTTGTAACAATGTTTAGTAGAACATTAAGAAAATAGCACACTGCAAAAAGAAATAATTATCTAAAAATCTGCTCGGGTCACCACATGACTTCTGTGTATGGAATATTAAATTGTACTGTCTGTCTACCAGGAGAATAGCTCTCGCCACAGTGTCTGGCGGATGGCGGTCGCTATAGCAACAGGGCTAGTATATTTCAAATAGGGGCGAACTAAGGGTTTCCAATGAATCTTTAAATGCGCCAAGATGACAAACCGAAAGGTAAATCTTCAAGACACCCCTACGGAAAATGAGTCAAAGCTTCTTTCTATGGCAACAGACAGCTGGAGACTAATTGACGAGAAATGTCCTTATGATAGACACACAGTACGCATTTCTGCTGCATTTCATTTAAACATATTTCTTCGAATTTCATTAGATATACTTCTCATTCAGTGAATTCAGTTCTCACTTCGCGGCAAGGGAAAAATATATAAAACCTCAAAATATATTCATTAAAAATTGAAAAATATAGAAAAAGATAAAACAATCAAAAAAACAATGTTTCAATTAAAATTAGACGTTCTACGCAAAAACAAGGAATTCAGACAAAGAGCAAGAAAGCAGATTTTTCGGTGCACAAAACTGAAAGTTTACTTTTGCTCCCACTCGGCAAAAAGACACTAAAAGTGCAGAAACTAACTAATTTCACTATTCTGCTAAGTTTCAAATGTAAAGAAATATGGCCGCAACATTGCAAATGCGGTAAAAAAGAGATAGGTACTACGGTAAAAAAAACATAGGCTTACCCGCACTTAAACAACTTTTAAATTATAGCTAATTCTACACATACTGAATGCAGATTAACTAAAAACCTTAACCGGAAGATAAGAGCAACATAATTCATTCTTTTCAAGTAAAAAAGCTCAATTTAACAACATACAAGAATAAAAGATGCTGAGCTCATGGAACAGAGTAACTCAGTGGATATATATATATATTGTTACATACATATTTGTGACATTTTACTGCGTGTTATTCGGGAGCGAGGTTATGATCGAAGGAAACCGGTAACGTTTTCATCTGGAAGTCGCAATGGCTGAGGATAAAGGGATGAATGGCGAGGCGAACAAAACTGAGCTCGAAGTACCACAATCTTTATTTTCACGCATATCAAATCATTTCTTTGTCGACAAGATATTTTTCAATCATAGTTGAATACAATAATTTTTATGCACACAGTTAAAAAATACGACATCGTTTTAGACAAGTAAACATAGCAGCGCAGAGGTTTTGCAGGGCAGGAGAAGTTAAGAAAAGAAGTGACGTAATTTTCCCCGAAGCAGTATTTAAACCAGGCAAGTGCATATGTACTGCTAAACTGTGATTGGTTATTAATTTTAGGTTTTATTTCTCTTTGCAAGCAGCATTATGTAATTTGGAAAGCTTTAGAACTTGAGAAAAAAGATTAACTTCAGAGAGAACATCAAATTTAGAATAGTCAAATTTGAGGTTGCCAATCATTTCTTAGAGTATATATATATATATATATAGAATAGGCCAAAGGTATATATATATATACTTTTTGGCGCTCCCGATTGCAACCAAAAGAGGAGATGCACAACGACATATTATAGCAGATCGATATGAGAAATTTCAACGTTCTGAAGCTAATCGTTTTTGAGTTATGAGAGATACATTGATACATAAATTTTCGTGATAAATTGTCGTTGACTTTTCGTGACGTACGTGCAGACGTCACGAAAAATCTCTTTTGACACTATTTTAAATCCTTTTTACACCCCGTTTTGGGAAAAAGAATCCTTTCTTCTGTCCTTACGCAAAAATGTTGTTAAATTGCGTTCGATTAGCGGTCAAAATTGTTATTTTCGTTGAAATATGACGCGCAAAAATTTTCGCGATTAGAATACTTAGTTTACTTTGTACAAGGAAGTAAAAAGTAATAATAGCAGCTTCTGTATGCGAACTGAAGGTTTGAGATAGAACTAAGTAAATTAAAACTTAACAGTTACTAGAAGTCAGTCAATCAGGAACCACAGAAATGGGAGGGTTTTGTAAAGTTGCATAAAAGTATAATAACAAACGCAAAATGTAGGTTATCTAAATACTGCAAATAAGAAAAGTAAAAAAAAGTTATCACACTGGGCAAAAAAAAAATTGAAAATGCTTTCAGAAAATCCTTCGTAATATTAAAAATGTTATTAACATGCGAGAATCTATTCAAAGAGTTTTAATTTTTATGTAGGCTTTTATGTACTTATTAAGGAATTATTAAATTTTTGTATTACTTCCATTTAAAGATTCTTGATTTTCAAACATTAATTAAATAATTATTAAATTTTCGCTTTACTTCCATTCAAAGATTCTTGATTTTTATTTGCTAATTAAGGAATTATTAAATTTTTGTTTTACTTCCATTTAAGGATTCTTGATCTTTATGTACTAATTAAGGAATTATTAAATTTTTGTATTACTTCCATTCAAAGATTCTTGATTTTTATGTACTAATCAAGGAATTATTAAATTTTTGTTTTCATTCAAAGATTCTTGATTTTTATGTATTAATTAAGGAATTATTAAATTTTTGTTTTTATTTATAAGTATGTGTGCGTCAGAAAGTGGCTTATCCCGAGTAAGACTCCGATCGCTTTAAAATGGGTGCTGTTAAAATATGCATGAACGCCAAATATTTTCATAAATTTGTTAAGTCTTCTAAACCCAATCATATTAAACATTTTCTTTTCTAAAGCAAGAATTATTCAATTTTAATTATCTTGAAATTTCAAAATTTATTCTAGACCGTTTTTCTTAAAACGAATATAATATATTATCATTCTGAAGGAAATCTTACCGAGATTAAAAATTACGACTATCCGAATAAATAACCGAGACCGTAATTGTAAAACTGGTCATGGATCAAAACATCGAGACTGAGATACCGCGATCAGAAGCTTAGTGGACGTGTCACCATTAGGAAAAAGTATTGTGTTAGAGAAGAAAACAAGACAGTTGCTCTTGAAAAGTTGTTGAAACAAGACAGTTCTAGTGCAATTTAACTGAAACAAAACAGCGACCAAAGTCTTAAGTTTTAAAACAATGTCATACAAAAAACCCATGTTCAAATTTTGAACATATACAGTGCACTGCATCCACAATATGTAGCAGACATACTAATTTCCAATTATGTAGCGAAAATAACTAAAATATGAGAACGGATGTCTTTGACTGCACGCCATGCGATGTTTTCTGACGAGTTTCTTTTATTTTACTACCGTGTTACTTTTTACATCGATATTTTGAATTTGGGAAATTTTCTAACTGCTTTAATTTTATCACAATGTCACGAAGTGAGAAATTTCATTCGTACTTTCTTTTGAACTACTATACTTTCCTCCCGATGTATTGTACTCAGCAAGGTTTTCATTAGTGATGTTTTTCGTAGATGTCTTGAAATTACCAAGAAAATTTTATTAAACAATTTAATAAACTATATTTGACAAAAATTAAACAAGTCAGACTATCTTCACGATGATGCAAGTGTTTCAAATAGAGTTTTTTAACCACAGAAGAAATGACAACTTGAAGGAGAACGAAACATGACGAAAAGCAATTGGATAAGGAAATTTAACCAAATTGTCATATAACTAATCAAACTGCTTAAGAATGCTAGGTATCGTTGTTTAAAAGGATATAAAAAGTATGACGTGGACACAACATTATTTGCGTGTATGGTCTATTAATTATACAAAATTTTTGCTGAATTTCATTTAAACTTCCTCGAATTTCTTTAAAGATATATTTCCCATTTAACAAATTCAATTTTCACTTCCCACCAAAGCAAAAATACACAGAAATTCAAAACATCTTCATTATAAATTGTAAAATCCAGAAAAAAATAAAAGACCAAATACAGTTAAAAGACTAACACACAAACGATAGACTAACAAGCTGTTGCTTGACTTCAAGAATAATACAGTTAAAAGAGTTAAATTGTTTTTACAGTTAAAATTAGAGTTTTTACTCAAAAACAAGCAATTTGGCCAGTGGACAAGAAGGCAGATTTTTTTGGTGCACAAAACTAGAAGTTTACTTTTTGTGCCACACGGCAAAAAGACATTGAATATGCAGAAACTGACTTAATTCACTATTCTACTGAGTTTCAAATATAAACAAGTGGCAGTTCGTTAGGCTTAATTCACCACTAACCGGAACATAAGAACACACACACAGTTTTAAAGCAATAAATGCACAATTTACCCCCATATAAGAATACAAAATCTGATGTGCACACCACATGGAATCTTTGTACGGAATATTAAATTATACGTATTTTTTGTTGCATTTCACTTAAACTTATTGGATTGAATTAAATCTGCTTCGTCAATAGCTCATAAACCACAATAGAATAAATGTGCACCCTATTCAGTATATTTGTTTACCACAGCGACAGTCTGGCGCTAGGTTCATTTAACAGCGTTAGATCTCATTCATTTTATAATTCAGAATGCACAAAAAATTATGTAAATCATTTGAAGAACTACCTAATCATTGCCACATGTTCTATTCAAGTACCAAAATAAATCTAAAACGATGTATAAAAGAAATTAAACAAACAAAAAAAAGAAAGAAAAAGTTATTCACAGACGATTCAGTATTTCTCATTCATTTAATTCAGTTCTCACTTCGCGACAAGGCAAAAATAAATAAAAATTCAAAATATCTATACTTAAAATTACCAAGTAAATATTAAACACTTATTTCCTCGAATAAATTCTAGAATGGATTAAGCGTGATTGAATTCGCAATAATAAAAGAAGGTTAGTTTCTCTAGATTGGCAACATATCCGCTATTCAGCTAATTTTCAAATGTAAACAAATATGGCTGCTATATGGTAAAAAAAAAATTAGGCTTAGCTGCACTTAAACACCTTTTAAAGTGTTGATAATTCTACAGTTATAGCATGTAGGTTAACTAAAGGCATAAAAACCTTAACCGGAAGATAAGAACAACAAAATTCAATCATATTTAAAGCAAAAAATGCACAATTAACAAACATATAAGAATAAAGAAACTGAGGTCAATGAACGGAGTAACAGAGTGGATATATATATTTACATACTTTTGGTGCGGCCGATTGCAACGAAAATGGGAGGTGCACATCTGCATGTTATAGTAGTCCTATATACAAAATTTCAAATATCTGAAGCTACTCGTTGTTGAGTTGTGCGAGATACGTACATACATTTGTACATACGTACGCACAGACGCCACGAAAAAATCTAATCATTTTAAATCAGTTAAATAATTTTTAAGAGGAAAAGAGTCCTTTACTCAGTCCTTACGTACAGATATAACGCAAAACCATCTTTAAATTGCATTCGATAGCGGTCAAAATCGATGTTTTCGTCGAACTATGATACCCGACATTTTTCGAGATTACAATACTTCTTTTTCACTTCATACAAGGAAGTAAGAAATAATCACTCCGAACCAGGTAACAGGGTGAAAATATAAATATGTGCAGACGATTGACAAGAAAAAAGGGAGGTGCACAGCTACGTATTATAGCAGTCCCATTTACAAAATTTCAAAGCTTTACTGCTGCTCGCTCTTGAGCTACGCGAGCGCAAGTACACAAGTACGTACGCACATACGGTACAGACGTGAAGAAAAAAATCTCTTCGGAATCCATTTTGAATCCATTTTAAATCCATTTTAGTAAAAAAATTCTTTATTCTTTCCATACGTACAGATGTCACGCAAAACCATCGTTCAACTGGTCTCCAGAGTAGTTGAAATGGATCTTTTCGTTGAAATATAAAACCCGATATTTTTCGAGATACTTCCTTTACTTTATACAAGGAAACAAAAATGAAAATATATTGTTTTTTTTTCATTTATTTGCAAGAAATATTTACGCTACAGCGAGAAGCTGATGTCTTTTTACGTTAGGGTAAAAAATCAAAATTAATGTTGATCAATACAAAACTACTTGACTCTCGTTTTAAATAAATAGTTTACATATAGTTAACATTAAATTACACATGCCACTGATGTATTAATTGATGATTAAGCCAGATTTCTTATTTCTAAAAATCTAATATAACTTTTATGTCGGTTTCTACTGGAAACAAGAGTGTAAATCAGAAGCTATGAAAACAATAATCCTCACACGAAACCTAAGAGAAAACATGATTGTCGATTTCGTTGATAAAGTGACCCATTTATATTGAACTGCCGTGGAAAAAAACGCTATCGGACCGGAAATTTCCTACATATTTTCTGCAGGAGGAAAATTTATATCTTCGCTTTATTCTCAACGACACAAAAAGCGGTGTCCCTAAACTGATCCATCTCTCCCGAATGTCGGTGGACATCATTCAGCCGATTTATAGCCATATTTTACGTCTAGCTTCGCTTATGGGCTTATTTGGATGATGAGTGCGACAGCCGAACGTCCATCCACTCCGGATTACCACTCCAAGTAAATGGAGGTAGAAACCAATTTGGCGACGAAATATCGTTTGTTGCTTATACCAGGTTTTTTAAGTCATTTTAGTTTCTTCTTTACTTAAACCTATTCAAACAGAAATAAGAGGGGATGAATAGCCAAGCATGCACTTTAAAAGACAGTTTTAAGAATTTTGTAGATAAGCAAATAATTTCAATGAAATTATATGTGAAATTGTAGCATATTTTTATATAACGTAACATGAAATGCTTAAAAAAGACTGTTTTCTGGAAAAATAAGAACAAGAGCAAGTCTGTAATACAGGGGCAAGTTTATTTAACATTGAGTAAATGCCTAACTACCTAAGGAGGCGAGATATCGCCAAGCTGGCGACAGTTTAGACGACTAATATTTGGAGGCAAATATGACGAGAAATCTCCAAAAGTCGCCAAATGTCGTGACCATTTGGTGATATTTCGGTTCGGTTCCTAAATATCTAATTGATACGGTAATTAAGTAGCTCAGTTTATTTGATTACGGCAAAGCACCCGAGGGCTATCTACCTAAGGGGAGGGATGCCTTCGTGGAGGACGTTCTAAGGGAAACTGGCTCGTATCGACTCGGTTCTGGTCGTTCTCTGAACTCAACGTACTTTCGAGGCTCTCCACACTACAGCTCGCGATGCACTCGATAGCCTCGATGCACTGACTCGATGCACTCGATGCACTGACGAGATACTCTCGCGATGCACTAACTCGTGATACACTCGACGACCAGCTCAACACTAGACTAGACTAGACTGCCACTCCGTGTACAAGCAGGGTTTATATAGCATTTGGCTTGCCTTCGAGAATATTCTGAACCAAACCGGCAAGAATTCGCTCTAGAATGTTCTCCATCCGCCTATGACACCGCCTATTCTCGCGAAATATCACCAAATGTGCGATTTCGTTCAAATATGGCAAACCTGCCGCTTCTTCACATTATCTGGCAACCCTAAAATCGCCTTACGGAGAAGCTATCTTACCGCAATCGGACATTTCCTAACAGTGCGTAAAATTGCCAAAGTGAGTAAGCTGCATAAATGTCAACAAACATATCTGAAATTTATGAAAAAAATTGCTAATTTTCTAGAAAAGAAATCAGATAATATAAACCTTAAGAAAAAACTTTTAATTCGATATTTCTATTATTTCAACAAAATTGCATCCCGACCTTTCTTTTCACTTTTTTTTTCAGTAAAAATATAAAATCGTAAGTTATTTCTTCTATTTGAAAAATTATATATGCTTACTTTTGTGCTAATCTGATGATTATGTTTGATGCAGCGTATAAAAGCTGAGAGTTAGGCTTACTATGGTGTACACACTTATAAATTTCTAAATACATTTGTACATGTTGTTTTGTCTTACTGATATTATTATTGTGTAAGATAAACATATAAATTTTTTATATATTTATCATTCATTGTTGAAAATAAGGTGGAATTTAATATGCCTTTAGTTGCCTTGTTATGTTTTAATTTGAGCATATACAGTTTGCTAACATCTTGGGTAAAATTGTAAATATTTAGAGTTGAAATTTATCAAACTTAGCAGCAAGCTGGCGACAGCTGATGAAATATGCCTTAACGTCGCGACTTCGAAAGCCTTACGAATTTTTCAGATGGAATATTTACAAACGCATAGAAACGGTTTGTCCAGAGGAAAATTCTCCTTCCTCTCAGTACCTTGCATGGAGATCAGCGGCTTTTGTTAAATTAATCCTCGAATTCAATGAAAGAGTCCGTTACTTCACTATCAGATTTAAGGGGAAACTTTCTGTTCAATGTTGACTTACTTCCGCTGATTAAATTCCTGTCTTTTGATGCGAAACTGTTAGCTTACAAGGTATTTAGAAATGAAACACTGTGGCATTTATTTACGTTTTATTGCAGTTTTTTTTGGCGTTAGCTTTAGGGATACTGAGCTCTTCTTCTGCTCATGTATTCAGTTATGGAACGTTCTAGAGATCGAAAGAAAGTTGCATTCTCTTTCCTTTAACGGTATTCATTGAGGGACTATGTATGAAATTCCTGATAATGACATACAGTACATACTTTTTGCATTCTTCTACGAAGTAAAGGAATTAATGGAATCGTTAAAAAAAATTCAGGTATAATATTTCATCGAAAATATACATTTTTGAAGCACTCTAATCCATTTGAACAATATTTTTGCGTGACATCTGTACATACGGACAAAATAAAGGACTGTTTTTCTCAAAATTGATTGTAAAAATTAATTCAGAAGAGATTATTTTTGTCACGTCTCTACGTACGTATGCATGTATCTCGCACAACGCAAAAATGAGTAACTTCAGAACGCTGAAATTTTATATATGGGACTGCTATAACATATGCTTGTGCACCTCCCTTTTGGTTGCGATCGGCCGCAACAAAAGTATATATGTAATGGGATATTTTAATTTCGTCGAAAACACCGGTAGTTTTAAATTTCGATAGTCGTCATGGTTGAGAGTGAAAGCATACAGACGAAACTAATAAAAACTGGATTTTAACGAATCACCAGTCTTTATTTTCACATATATCAAATTATTTTGGTAGACATTTATTCAATCATAGCTAAATACGATAATTTTTATGTACGCTGGTTTTAAAAGTACGAAGTAAACATAAGCAACGCGGAGATGTTGGTAGGGCAGAAGTTAAGAAAAGGAGTGACGTAGTTGTTAGCAAGGCAGTATTTGTGGTAAGTAGGTGCATAAGTACAGCTAAGCTGTGATTAGTTAATTTTAGCTTTTAGTTGCATTTTTCAAGTAGAGTTATGTAACACGGAAAGATCTCGAATTTGGGAAAACAGATGAATTTAGGGGAGAACACGAAAGCTAGAATAGTTAATTTTGAGATCGCCAATCGTTTCTTAGAGCAGTCATCATATTTTGCTATATCTTACACACAGACACACATATATATATATATATATATATGTATACGCCCACTCTGTTATCCGGTGCAACATAAAGGATCTGATTGCTAGTATTTTTAAGGATAACAGACATAATTTCCTGTTACTAGAATTCTGATGTATTTTAAAGCATTGATACCAGTTAATGAATAATAGTTACAAAGAATATCATCATTTACGGTATTTCTACGGTATTTTCCTTGTATTATTTTTCTCCCTACATTTTTAACTTTAGGTTCTGAAATTCTTAAAAATATTCCCATGATTTTTCCATTCTACACTACTTTCAGAGAAGGAGATTCCCTAAATTTTAAATTAGATTCATCCACGTAGGGATTGTTTCCATCTTCATAACAAAGACAAACCCTCGGAAACTTCCTCGGAATGTCCCGTCGAAACATTTCCTTCTAACTCTTTAACTTAATACCGACCTAATATTAGAATCGACCAGTCACAATGAAGCAAACAGAAAATGACATTCAATCTACGATTTCGCTGAATCAGTTTGAATTCACCTACTATGATTTATGGACGATTTGAGGCTTAATGAGTAATAGAGAACAGAAAGAACAAGTGAGATTCAAGTTACAGGGATGTAGAAATGAAGATACCTCATTAGATTAGTGAAATGCTACATTACTAAGTATCCTTATTAGAAAGTAGGTTTCTTTTAAAGAAATAATACTCTAACAATTATCTATAATTTCTGCATGACTCCTTTAGATTTTTTATGTTCTTATTAAAAACGCGTCCTCGGGAAATTAAATTACTTGCATAACGTTTCCCTCTCGATTTCTGAACCATAAAATTAGTAAAAAAAATCAAATGTGGACATAACATTTCTGCTGCATTTCATTTAAACTTCTTTCCTCAAAATTTGCTAAGATATATTTCTCATTCAATCAATTCAGTTCTCCCTTTGAGGCAAGGCAAAAATACATTCATTGCCATAAACATTTACCCACTAAGAAATAATTCTAGGATCGTAAAGAAACTTGGCATGAAGCTACATGTCGGGAAGATATGAAAATGATTAGAAATGCAGCGTGATTGCGCATTGCGTAATGCCACTAGAGGGCGTTGAACTTCGTTCCTCTTGGCGTATAAAACCAGTAAGAAGAGCTTTTTTGAGTTTACTTAATCTTTTGCTAAGGAAACGCTGAAGTAGACATGCTGTTCCTCCGCCATCGAAGCCAATATTAGCAGCTGTCAGAGTTCGAGAGGGGAAGAATAATCGAGATGATGGAAGGTGGGTGGTCAGCTCGGCGAGTAGCTCCTCAGGTAGGCCGTTTTGATTTCACTGTGAGGGGGTGCTGGAACCAGTGGACAAAAGAGACGTCATTTACACGGCTACCAGGCTCAGGACCCCCTCGACAGACCAGTCATCGAGAAGACCGTCACATCATACGACACGCTCGCGTAGAGCCAACTGCCTCATTGGCCGCTATCCAGACACAGGCAGCAGCTTCATTACGGGCCGCTTTGTCTTCCCGAACTATCGCAAGGTGACTGTTTGAAAGACATCTGGTATCGCGGCGCCCATTACGTGTGCTGATAATGACACCCACACACCGACGCCTCCGTTTGGAGTGGTGTCGCGCACTACAGGATTGGACTTTAACGGAATAGAACCACGTCATCTTTAGCGAAGAAACTAGATTCAGTTTGACCAGTGATGACAATCGTGTTCGTGTGTGAAGGGCCCGTGGTGAAAGCCTTTATCCTGTCTGCGCTTTGCAGCGACACACCATTCTCACAGTTGATGTGATGGTATGAGGTGCCACTACTTACGATACACGGTCACCTCTAATATTAATCCATGGCACAATGACAGGCCAGTGGTACGTCCATGACATCCTCCAGCCACATGGGATGCCATTCATCCCAGGAGCCTGTTTTCAACAAAACAATGTTCGGCCGCACACAACATGGGTCTCTCAAGACTGTTTCCGCCACATTAACTACCTTGCCTGG
This sequence comes from Stegodyphus mimosarum, assembly GCA_000611955.2. Classification (NCBI taxonomy): domain Eukaryota; kingdom Metazoa; phylum Arthropoda; class Arachnida; order Araneae; family Eresidae; genus Stegodyphus; species Stegodyphus mimosarum. Next base: position 380,367 of record KK114666.1, read on the forward strand.
CTTGCTTGATCCTGAGATTTGTCACCAATCGACTGGGGAATGAGATCTCTCAGAACACCATACGGAATTTGTACGTCTTAATGCCCACTCGTATTTCACAGTACATTCGCACTAGAGATCATACAACAGAGTACTAAAACTTCCGTTCATGTGTACTTTTTTCTGCAATAAATGATCCTTTTTTCTCTGATTTTCTAATCACTTACTTATATCAAAGTAGTACTCACATATGTAAAATTTCGTTTCATTCTGACAACTCTTTCTTGGTGCGCAAATTTTTATGGCAATGAGTGTATATAAAACGTAAAAATATCTTCATTGAAAACTGTTAAATACGGAAAAGCCTAATACCAAATACAAATTAAAAAGCAGTTAAGGAAAACAATTTTTTTAATTAAAATTAGAATTTCTACGCAAAATAAGCAATTCAGCGAAGTCCATGGAGATATAATTTCTGTGCCTAAAAATTTAAAGCAAACTTTTGGCCCCACTGGGCACAGTGACACTAAATTTGGTGCACCAACCGACACTAGATTTGATGCACTTAATTCACTGTAAGTTTCAAATGTAAACAATCAGATGCCACTTTAGGCCTAGGACTGTTTACACAAAAGACTTAACGGGAGCATCAGGAAAACACAATTCAATCACTTTTAAATTAAAAAATGCACAATTTTCTAACATATAAGAATAAAAGCATAGAGGTCACACACACATATATATATATATATATATAGCAGTCCGATACACAAAATTTCAACATTCTAGGCCTAAGTTTTTTGAGTTATGCGAGATACATACATACATACATACATACGGACGTACGTATGTAGAGACGCTAGGAAACATTCCTTCAGAATCAATTTTAAATTCAGTTTAAAATGCATTTTGGAAAAAAGAGTCCTTTATTCTGTCCGTATGTACAGATGTCATGCAAAAACAAATGGTTCAAATAGATTGGAGAGTGGTCAGAAGGGATATTGACATTGAAATATGATAACTGAAATTTTCTGCAATTACAATACTTCCTTCAGTTTGTACAAGAAAGTTAAAAGGGAAACGTATGCGAGGAATTGTGGTATTTCCCGAAATAAAATCAGCCGTATTATGTTCTAAATGTACCGTATAATGTACCAAAAGTTGTAAAGGTTCGTAACGTAATATAACTGCTTAGTTAAAATAAATACCTTACAGTTCTCATGAAACGTATAAAGTATTTCACCCGCTTTCTTCGCATACCTTCTTGGTGTAGTGGTCAGCACCTTCAGAGCGTACCGGGATTTGGCGATTGGGTCCGCTAATCCTCAATCGCCCTTTAAAAGAGGGAGTATACAAGGTATTTCTCAGCCTTCTTCGCATGCCTTCGTGGTGTATTGGGCACCACGCTCGCAGCGTATTCGAGACGTCCGTGGTTCGAGTTCCGACGAGAGCATTGCACCTTTTTCACGTTTCCAAATTCAAAATACCTAAAGTCTCTACAATTTTACAGCTGATATTTCTGCAAATAAAAATGAAAAATGAAGAGTTTAAGTTTTCAGAATACGAAAGACGTAACGATTTCTTTTTTTTTTTCTTCAAGTAACTGATATTTAATTATTATAGATTCTTTTTTTCTCTTCACAGGTCTGGTTTCTGCTTTCGATCTGGCTGCTCCAACGTTTACAGTGGAACCACCCTATCTCGTGGAATTTTACAACACAAATGGCGCTGAGGTTCCTTGTTCAGCTCACGGTCGCCCAAGTCCTCATGTTAGCTGGGTGAGAAGAGTTGGATCGTCTGTGGGAGATATTCCTGGTCTCAGGCATTTAAGACCGAATGGCTCACTTGTGTTCCTACCTTTCGGTCCGGAAGATTACAGACAGGATATCCATGCTTCTGTTTATAGATGCGTGGCTTCTAACATTGTAGGAACAATTGGAAGTCGAGATGTACACGTAAGAGCAGGTAAGTTGTCACTTGTTCATAAAGAATCTTTCAAGAGGCTGCAGAGGTTTAAGATATATTGTCTAATTGAGATATAGTAATTCTTAAGCTTATTCTGCATTCATGTTCATGTAAACCACTCGCAGGTTTTACTTAGAATAGCAGATTTAACTTCTGTTTCGAAAAGAAATGGTGTTGCTCTTTTGCAACCGAAAAACATTGGACGTTTTTACTTGTATGAAGTAAAGTATTACTTGTATGAACTAAAGTACTTTTGTATTAAGTAAAGTAAGTACTGAATTCCCGAAAAATTTCAAGTATCATATTACAATGAAAATGTGTACTTTGACCGTACCCGAATGTACACTGCGCAAAAAAAAAAAAAAAAAAAAAAAAAAAAAATCTCCCGTTCTACTGGGCCGATTCACGAAATTCAAATTGCGTTTTCCATGTCTCGAAAGCGCGACTAACGATATGTATTAGATTTATAAATAGCATTTTTCAAATAGAGGTATTTCGACAGAAAATCGTACTTTTTCTGAAATGACATGCCAATTTTTTTTCCATATTTCGATTCTACAACTCAAATTATGCTAAACAACCAAGTTTTGTAAAATTCGCACGAGTAGTTTTTAAAAAAGTGGCTCTCAAAATTTTAGCTCCTGAATGTTAATGGAATTTGGTATAATATTTGTTAATTTCTTTTTTTTTATGAAACTTATTTGATTCTTTCTTTCACATTTCGAAATTTAGGTTCATTCCAAATAACATTCGCCCATTTTTTATGATTTATTTTTAAAATTTGTATTTTAAAATAAGTTTTATATACTTTTCGTAAAAAAGTTTTAATTATAACCAATAAAACTTTTACAATCATCCTAAAGGCGATGTATTTCTAAGCATAGCTGCAAAAAATTAGAACTTTTTATTCAAAATTTCCGAAGAATACGTGAATTTATATGTTGGCGCGTTTTGAAATTTGGCATGATTGTTGAAAGCGATAATAAGGAAAATGTGGTTAACACAATTAATTAAAATTATTTGAAAGTAGAACGATGTGACTTTTTTTTCCTCTTATCCACAATGTAAAAAGGCAAGAACGATGTGACTTTTTTTTTCCTCTTATCCACAATATAAAAAGGCAAGAACGATGTGACTTTTTTCCTCCTCTTCACAATAGAAGGAAAAGAAAATAGTTTGCCACATACTAAGAAGTTCGCCAAGTGAATTATTCTAGGCTCAAACTGAAAAAAATTCGCCAAGTTAAATTTTTGAATTTCTCCGTAAATTTCGTACCAAATTTTACAAAATTTAATGTTTAGGCTTAATTTGAGTCGCAGAATGGAAATATGGAAAAAAAATTGGCATGTTATTTCAGGAAAAGTTGAATTTTGTGTTAAAATATCTATATTAGAACAAAGCTATATATAAATCTGATATATATCCTAAGTCGCGTTTTGGAGAGATGGAAAACGCATTTGAATTTCGTCAATCGGCTCAGTAGAACGGAAGATATAGAACTGTTCCTTTTTTTTTTTTACGCAGTGTCAGTTTTCTTTTTTACGCAGTACGCAGTTTTTACGCAGTGATAACAGTTTTTTTGCGTGACATCTATTCGTAAGGAGAGAATAAAGGTCTATTTTTTCCGAAACTGATTGTAAAATGCATTTAAAGTAATTTCAAAGGAGATTTTTTTTTCATGGCTTCTACACGCAAGTATGTTTGTATCTCGCTTGACTCAAAAATGATTAGCTGTAGCAAGTTGAAATTTTGTATGTGAGAGTATAAAACATCTAGTTGCGCACCTCCCTTTTTTGATGCAGTCGGCCACACTAAACATACATGTAAACATATGTGTGTGTGTGTGTGTGTATGTGCGTGTTATATACTATTAAATGCGCATTCATGAATCCGTTCCTTTTAACTTCTAGCTGTAGACATGGCTGGATGCAAAGGCAGAAATCAGACATTGACAAATCTAATTTCGGCGAATCACCATCTTTATTTGTAGGCACATAAAAATTGTTTCTTTGGCAGAAAAATTGCTTTTCGATCATAATTGACTACAGGTAATTTTTATATACACATATAAAAAGAAGCGACGTTTTTTCAGGCAAATAACCAGCGGCGTGAAAATGAAGCGTGTTGCCAGTATGAAAGCGTAAGCGAAAGAGAACGCAGCAGTTCAAAAGCAGAATGGGAGGAGTTGATAGTTTCAGTTCGAGTTAGAGAGAAAGTTTTGGTTTACAATTATTTGATTGGGGAGGAGGTATCTGCATTAAAACGTTAACATATTTCGAGTGATCTCAAATTTAAGAGAAAGGATGAATTCAGGGGGGAGAGCACCAAATTTGGAATTTTCATTTTGAGGTCTCCAATTATTTTTTAAAACAGCTATCATATTTTGTTATATGTTACACACACAGACATATATATATATATATATTATATATACACAGGCATATATATATGTTATATATTCACAGGCATATATATATATACACACACATAGAGAGAGAGACAGAGAGAGAGAGAAACTTCTTACCCTACCTTTATTTTCGTTATCGTAGGTCAAAGTGGTACATTTCTAAATACAGATGTATTTTAAATGACGGAAATATTCATGTTTGGGCAATGCCAAAATTAAAAAAAAAACTAATTTTCGAAAACTAGCTAATTTTAGATTTCAATGCGGTCTCTAGATTCCTATGTTTACATATGGAATCGTTCTAAGATTCCTCCAGCTGTATTCACATTTTTTTTTTTGAATTAGCTGTAGATAAAGATTGGAGTTTAAAATTATCTTTACAACGCTGTTCAATGCATTCATAGTTAAACAAGAAATCTAAGTACTTTAGAAGAAAAAGTCATAACTTTTTCATGATTCTATTATTACATAAAGACATACTATTAAACCTTTTCAAATATTAGAACACTTCCATTATTATTTTTTTCCTGTTATATATGTTATTTTTCTTCATTTCTTTTAATACAATACCCGAAATATTTCACAAACTGTTTTAAGGAGTATCTGATATTTCAAATCCTTAGCCAGTTTTTTTTTTATTTTACATTTAATTTATGCTCGCGTACAAGTCGCCGTTGTGTAAAATATAAAATTTTTGTCTATTGAGTTAAAGGTTTACACTTACTGGGCTTAATAAAAGCCCTCACTAATTTTATACTTATTTATTTTATAATTTTACTAAAAGGTGCTTACTAATCTTTCATTTACTAAAACGTGCTTACTAGAAATGCTTACTAATTTTACACTTATTAAAAGTGCACAAGACGAACTAGTTTTTATGAATACGATGTTTTAACAATGGAAATGATTGCATCATGAAACTTTTCTGTTATTGAGAAGTTCAAAGGAAGCAAAATATTTCAGAATATCTCAGTAGTCTGTTATACTCAGGTAACCTGTAAATGAGTCTGAAGGCGATATTGCAAATGTAAGTGCTCTTAGTCTTCAAGCTCTACGATACCTACAGTCCAAACGAAATCATTTTGAAATTTATATGTATCCCATACAGCTTATAAGATGGCGATTGTTTAAAATAAAAATGTGCTTGCAATTTTTGCCATTTATAAAGAAAAATAAGCTATAAAAAAATTCGAAAGGTTTCACATTTTAACCGCCGCCCAAAAAGGTTTGTTAAGGTTTCGTTACGCTCTCGTTGAGGTTTTAGTCTACTAATCTGCCGTTACATTCACACCTACTAACCTCATTTTTTGTCTTTTTAGCTTTATTATTAAGCAACATTTTTTTTGGAACTTACGACACATACAATTCAACAGCAAAAAATTGCAAAAAATTAAAAGTAGTATACGTTTAGAATTCCCGATGCATCGATAATAATTGTTATGATATACATATATATATATATATAATAAGTTATGAAAAGAAAACTCTCCATATTACATCTACAAGCAACAGAAATTCAATTTAGAAACATCATTGAAAAGGTATTTTTCAGAATTAAAAAAAAAAATTATAGGATTTTCAGTCCTCCTTGCTTTAAACACAATTAAGGAAAACTAAATCGCAAAAATGCCAAAATCAAAAGTAAACTTTTTAAGTATTGAAAAACCAGTTACTGTTATTGATAGCAGATTAATCGACTTATCAAGAGGATAAACCAATCTACCATATTACTTTCATTATGAATATATAAAGTTTTCTTAGCAAGATGGCTTGAAAAAACTTTCTTTTTGTCGTTTGCCTGTATTATTAACTTTTTGTGTGTTTAGTTTATTTATTAAACATAACTTAGGCCATACACAATTCGATTCGACAGAAAAATCACTAAATATCTGAAAACAGTATATCTTTAGAATATGCTGTTTCTTTCATACAGACAGTTTCGCACGCTGGAGATAATATTTTTTTTTCTTACAGTTTTGACGCTGCTCGCTTTCAGTCTTTGAACTTGGGGAAAGCTTTACAAAATATGAAACAGATAATAAATCACATTCAAAATTTGGATTTCCTACTACCCATGTTCAGGTAAAGGACTACGTAATTGAAAATTTGATGGCTCTAATGGAATCCGGATCTCCCGACTAATAGCAGGACGTGTTTCTAATTACATCTCGAAGGCACATGGTTATGTGATTACGACAAAACCTCGAGGGTTATCTCACCTAAAAAAAGGAGGGATGTCGTCGTGGAGGACATTGTAAGTGCAACTTACTCGTACACGTTACACATGGGGAAAACTACAGAAACGCCCATGCAGGCAGACGGTTCCCAGGATTCGAAACTCCAGTGTTTCACGACTTTACCACCCGGCAGGTGGTGGGCAGAAGGTACATGGTAAGGAGAGAGAAAGTACCTTACAAGTCTGGTGCTTTTAATTTTTGATATTTAGCTTAAAAGAAGGTGATTTTTATTAATTTGAAAATTTAAATATGCTTAACGACAGCAGATAAAATCGCATAATACTTGATTTATATCATGCAAAACTAAATTAATTACCTTAATTAATTTACTTCATCTTATTTATGAGAGATTTAGTTACATTTCCATTTTGTTTACTAGAAAACTTCATAAAATTTTCCTTAAAAGAGTGATCAGATGAAAAAAAATAACAGTCTGAAATAAGACAGATGGTACATGAATGGAAAGTAAAAATTAGTTCCAACTAATTAATCTTCCAAATTAGTTCTACTCTAAAGAAACGAAATATTGATTAGTCTTCTGTAAGTAGTTTTAGGAAATGAAAAACGTGCTTAAATTGTTAGGTACACAACATAAATATTAAAACGTATTAAAATTTTACTGTATTTTAATCAAGAAATTCTTCGCACTACAATCCCTTATTTTGTACAAACACAATCTTCTCTAACATATATTTAAATATTTTAGCGGAAGACATAATTGACGGAAAATATGTCTATGTACATAAAACGAAATATGTGCAAGTAAACAGTGTTCAAATCTAATATCTAGGCAAAAATATATATCAGAAGATATTTACATCTAAGGACCAGAATGATGTAGGAAGTTATGTTCTTATGTGCAGGTATGCAGCCTCATATATTACAGATGTATTTAATTAGTTGAAATATGCTTATTATAAAGTATCCGAATTGATACACAGTTCAAGAATTTAAGGCATTCGGTACAGTCATGCATATGGTTTATTGCCTCATGAGAAGTCAAGTGCTTGACAAAATCAGCCAACCACTTGTGACGATTAACTTAAAGTAACATGTGATTAGTGAGAGCAGGCCCGGAGACCAGGGTGGCCTTCGTGGCCTTCATACACTAATCGGGTGTATTTGGGATCCCGCAACTATATAAAGCAACACCTCGAAATCAAAGTACTACATTGCCATAAAAGGGCAAAGTATTAAATATTCAGCTGCATAGTTTGCATAAAGTACACTGCGGGGAGAAAAAAAAAGGGGGGGCAGTTAAATATCTCCCGTTCTACTGGGCCGATTGACGAAATTCAAATTGCGTTTTCCATGTCTCGAATGCGCGACTTAGGATATATATTAGATTTAAATATAGCTTTGCTATAATACTGGTATTTTGACACAAAATCGGTCTTTTTCTAAAATAACATACCATTTTTTTCCATAGTTCGATTCTACGTCACAAATTATATCTAAATATTACATTTTGTAAAATTTGGTGCGGAATTTACGGAGAAATTCAAATATTTATCTTGGCTCATTTTTTCTCAGTTTTCGCCAAGAATAATTCACTTAGCGAACTTCTTAATGTATGGCAACCTTTTTTCCATTCTCTTTTTTCATTGTGTATGAGCGCAAAAAATGTCACATCGTTCCTACCTTTTTACACTGTGAATAAGCGGAAAAAAATTAACATCATTCTTATATTCAAATAATTTTAACAAAGTGCGTAAACCAAATTTCCGCTATTATCGCTTTCAACAAATGTGCCAAATTTCAAAACGCGCCAATACATAAATTCACGTATATCTTCGGAAATTTTGAATAAAAACCTCTAATTGTTGGCAGTTATGCTTAGAAATACATCTACTTGAAGATGATTGTAAAAATTTTATGGGTTGTAATTCAAACATTTTTTCGAAAAATTTGTAAAAATTATTTAAAAACAGAAAGTTTAAAAATAAATCATATAAAATGGACGAATTTAATTTGGAATGAACTTAAATTTTGAAATGTGAAAGAAAGAATCAAATAAGTTAATAAAAAAGGAGATATTAATAAATATATACCAAATTGAATTAACAGTGAGGACCTAAAATTTTTAGAGCCAATTATTTAAAAACTACTCGTTCGATTTTTACAAAATTTGGTAGTTTGGCATAATTTGAGTCGTAAATTCGAAATAGGAAAAAAAAACATGGCATGTCATTTCAGAAGTCCGATTTTGTGTCAAAATTCCAATATTAGAACAATGCTATATATAAATCTAATACATATCCTAAGTCGCCCTTTAGAAACATAAAAAACGCAATTTGAACATCGTCAATCGGGTCAGTAGAACGGAGAAGATAGAACTGTCGCCCCCTTTTTTTGGCGCAGTGAACATAAAATTTTCTATACACTAAAAACTTCATATCTTAATATCTTAAAGACACAGGCCTCTGCTTGCGGTTACATGGTATTATATCAAAAACTCTTTAATGTATACATTACAGTAAATGTAAAAGCGAACCTGGAAATAACTATAAAACTAAACATTCTTCAGGTTATAATGCACACTGTTTCACTGATACACATAAATCTCGTTGCTATATTATACTTTCTATAGTACACATGATGTTAAATTTTAAACTCTGCTTAAAACATTTGCAAAACTCATTGCTACAGTCAATACGCTATTTATCCTATGCTACAACAATATGTCAAACATCACTCTTGACTATCAAGCATAGACTCTTACTAACATCATTAATTATATAAGACATAACTCGATATGACATAAGTACTGACACGACAGGCTTAAATGAGGAGCAAAAATACACATTACAGATAAATAACAATATGCATAGAAACAGGTTATTTACTTACTTGTACTCGTAGTATAAAAAATATACGTAACGCATTTGAGAAAACGAAAAGTGCATATTATTTTCGCTTGAAGAACAAAAGTAGTATGGAATGTATTGTGTTCTTAAAGTCACTTTCAATATAACTAAGTTTAGGAGCCAAAGGTTACAAAATGATTTAACGCGAGGTTGGGTCAAACGACTCACCGGCGTAACAATTCAAATATAGGCAACTATAATGCAAAGCTGACGAATACAGTTTTAACTGCGCAAGCCGAAACCTAGTGACGTGGGCTCTAGAGGCAGAAACACGCTCTGTCTTACAATGGAAAAACCTAGCCTTCAATAAATACTCTTTACATAAATTTGCATTCTGGTAAGGAAACGGAAAGGAGAAGTGACAGTAAAGTTCTAAATCATAATAACTGGTTGGATTAAAATAATTAAACCTTAGAGAATCATAAAAAGTTTAATCCCCTAAGATAAGCAGTAGAGAGGATTTTATAGAGGTTTCTGTACCTAGGGTTTTTCAGACTTTTCTCCCGGTCAGTGACAACATTTCAAACAGTTCAAAATATAGTATCAATGATACATCGATCGTGTATGCTATGGATAAACTTTGCCAATTTTTTTGCGTGCATCCTCTGTTTATATTCTTCATATAAAATCTCCATGTCACGCAAAATATTCTGCATATAAATAAGCGTTTTTCTCCTATGCTTAAATTTCATGTTTCATTCATTCCCTCGAAAATGTGGACACTACTATGGAAAAATTTCGAAACAAAAATTTAGTTGATAATTTGTCTCACATTTTGAAATTACAAAATACTCGTCTCATGAGCCAACTTATTAACTTTGTCTTACATGTACTCATTAGGAAGAGAATTTGACAAGATCGTAAATTTTACTTGTAATATACAACAACGTGTTTTCTAGATACTTCTAGATCCATAATTCCGGGTTTGTACTAGTTTCCTATACGTTGGGCAACAGTGAATTTATACAACGTTTTTAGAATTTGAATATTTTTTTCCTTTGTACCTCAATTCTTCGTCGAAGTATCATTTTGCATTTTGCTCCAAAGTAACAATGAATTAGATTCACATAGAGAACAAAGCAAGCAGGATCATGAATACTGTTGCGAAAAATTCGGCGGTTGCGTCTGTATGTAAGCTTTCCGGCATACCACTAGGGTTGCCATAAAATAGTGTATGGTAGGGTTGCCAGATTGGCGACTTTATCGCCCATTTGGCGACCAATCGGCGATATCCCATGGTCCAATCGGGAAGCTTCTAGAATAACTTCCTGTCGAGGTATTTCTCGAAACGTGTGGAACCTAAGGAAAAGCTATATAAACCCCTGCGTTTCGGAGAGCCGGCAGTGTGAGAATAGCTGCTTACTGTGACTGCTAAGCTACGCGAGAGTTATGTGAACGGAAAGCGATCGAGATAGTGCTTTGCCGTGAAGCTACCTTTAGAGTATAGCTTGACAGTGTATTGGTGATTGTTCCACGGTGTTTATTAGAAGTTTAGTGTTGCCGTGAAGCTACCTTTACAGTTACAGCCTGAAGCTGTGTTGCTGATTGTTTCAGCGTATTTATTGTAGATTTTCGACGCTTTTAATGGTAATTTTGGAACTGTGCTGTAAATAGTGATTCTTGTAAATAAATTGTGCTTTTTATTTTTCTGCATCGTGTTATCATCGGATACTCTCAAATCCACGAACCCATATAACGCAACAATACATTACTTCGGAAAATATTAAGAAGACTCTCATATTAATAAGGGTTATCCTGCATTTAAACTGAATATTCTCCATATAACGCCACCGTTGAAATGTTGAATACTGTAAGATTTCCATTTCGCTATCCAACTTGGAAAAATGTGAATATGTATGTAAAATCGGATATATTAAGGAGATATTTAGTTTGCTTTTGTCCCACCATTCATGTTAGTCGATAAAAAGTATGATTAGTATTCTTGAAAAGTAAATACCGGTTTATGACGAGACACATTTAAGGATTAATACTCATTATTATGCAAGAAAACATTACTTTTCGCTAATCACATGGTTAAGAGATTTCGACTGATTTGTACAATCGCAACTGCCGCTATTTCTATGGAAAAGAAAACACTTATTAAGAAGACACTGCTAATTAAAATCAAGTGGAAATTCAACAACTTTTAAAAATCTGAAAATTTGTTGACATGTGCATTTCGTAACAATGACATGTTCTACTTAAGACGAAGCTTTTTTTTTAATACCAGAATTGCTGTTAGTCTCGAAACTCACTTTATGCCTGTAGAAATTTTGCGTCCGAGTCACTTTTCAAATTTATGCCACGAAATGTTATCGCAATGTATTATCTCAAAAGATATAAATAAAGAAGCGTTTTTGTGCATGTACACTGAGCAAAAAAAGAAAACAAAAGTTCGATATCTTCCGTTCTATTGGGCCGATTGACGAAATTCAACTTGCTATTATCATGTCTCGAAAATGTACCTTTGGATATGTATTAGATTTATATATAGCATTGTTCAAATATAGGTATTTTGACACAAAATCGGACTTTTTCTGAATTGACATGCCATTTTTTTTCATATTTCGAATTTACGACTCAAATTATGCCAAACTCCATGTAATTTTGTAAAAATCGCACGAGTAGTTTTTAAAAAATTAGCCCTCAAAATTTTAGCTCCTCAATGTTAATTCAGTTTGGTATGTATTTATTAATATCTCTTGTTTTATGAAACTTATTCGATTCATTCTTACACAGTTCAAAATTTAGGTTGATTCCAAATAAAATTCACCCATTTTTTATGATTTACTTTTAAAATTTGTATTTTTAAATAATTTTTATAAATTTTTCGAAAAAAATTTTGAATTATAACCTATCAAGTTTTTAGAATAATTTTAAAGTAGGTGTATTATTTCTAAGCATACCTGCAAAAACATAGAGCTTTTTATCCAAAATTTCCGAAGATATACGCGAAATTTATATATTGGCGCGTATTGAAATTTGGCATATTTGTTGAAAACGATAATAACGAAAGTGTGGTTTACGCACTTTGTTAAAATTATTTGAAAGCAGAACGATGTGTCATTTTTTTCCTCTCATCCACAATGTTGAAAGGAACGATGTGACTTTTCTCTTCATCTGCACAATGGAAGGGAAGGAAAATAGGTTGCCGCATATTATGAAGTTCGCCAAGTGAATTATTCTGGGCTCAAACTGAAAAAAATTCGCGAAGTTAAATTTATGAATTTCTCCGTAAATTTCGCACCAAATTTTACCAAATTTAATATTTAGGCATAATTTTATTCATAGAATCGAAATATGGAAAACAATTGGTATGTTATTTCAGAAAAAGTTCGATTTTGTGTCAAAATACCTATATTAAAACAAAGCTATATATAAATCTGATATATGTCCTAAGTCGCGCTTTCAAGACATAGAAAACGCAATTTGAATTTCGTTATATATAGATGTATATATAGAAAGGAGATACAGAACTGTCTCTTTTTTCTCTTTTTTTTTTTTTTCGCAGTGTACGTATTTTTCTCGCACTGCGGGGAAAGAACTTCTAGAGCCACTTAATTTTTAACACACATATTTCTCTACCGGAGCATGGGCACCTCGAAGCCTGAATATTTAATTTCGAATTCCGTTTTATTTTATTTCACATTTTGTACAAATATTACGAATTTTTGCTTACCAAACAGAGCGATTTGAAACCGAGAAGTGGCAACAATATTCAAGATAAAATATCTTTATCTTCAGCTCGCGAGACAGTTGCCATTAGGAAAAAAATTTAGACATTTATTTTTCAGTTTTAATAAAAAGATTCGGTCATTTCAAGGAAATGTGTTGCCAGTGCAAGAAACAGAATACTTACTATCTTGACGCACCAGCTTGTTGCCACTCAGTAAAGGATAATAGAGTATTTAACTTTAAGATTTATTCTTTCCGTTACTGAGCAGCAAACGAGATAAATGAAAGGCAAGACACGCGATTCGTAAAAATATTTTTCTGCTTTTTAGTCTGATTAATTTAAATTAAAATGTATTTAAACTGTAAAAACTTTATTTTATTCTAACCAATTATTTTTAGTTTTAGAAACTTCCCTTTTCCCTTCTGATTTCAATTTCCTGGCAGAATGTAAATTTAATGACGTATATGTAAATCTAAGCGAGTTGGAAACAGTACTTAAATAGAAGTTTTAAGAGTTCGCGGTAAGAGAGTTAGTTCCAAATTTGTGCCGCATGTTTACAGTAGTTCCTTTAAGTGAATAGTTGGTGCTAGCTACTTTCTTGAGATAATGTTGATCTGTATATCTGCGTTCTTTCGTCATTTATCGTATCTGTATATCTGGGTTAGTATTTGTACATCTATATATCCCCGTAATATCTTGCATTAGTAATTAGAATCTGTGTCTGCATTCACATTTAATATCTGTGAAGAAAGTAGTAGTGTATATAGTAGCTGTTTATCAGTATAATATAGTAGCTGTTTGGTGTTACTTTGGTAGACAGTTGCACGGACTTTTGGCGATTTACGTTGGCGCACTTGTTGGCGCGGTTTTCACAATCATCAGCCATCTTGAAAAACGCTGTTTTTACGTATTTTATGCATAGTAAAGTATTTGAAATCTTAAAAAAATAAATATCTTTAAAAATAATGGATAAATTTTTTGTTGAAAACTTCGTTTTTTAAGATGGCAGGCAAATGTAAATAAATACATTTACTGCAAGTGTAAAATACTAAAGTAAGTTTAAATTATTACTTTCATATAGAGTAGAAATAGAATAAAACTGCCAGAAAACATTGCGCCGACGTTTAATTGCATTAAAATATTACTTAAATTGAATATCGAATTAAAAACATCATATCGACGTTTTAAAGAATTAAAATATTACTTAAATTCAAATACTTTAAAAGAAGTTTTATAGGATATAATTATTTAACTTAAAACAAATGTGGCAATAAATATCTCAGCAATTCTTGATAGTATCGCGCATTATTCTTTTTTGCCATTTTTTAGTATGATGGAATACACAATTTAGTAATAACCTAATGCACAAATATTCTGTAACTAATCAGGGAACTGATTACATCACGCATAGAATTAAAATTATTTAAATAACCATACATAATAAAATCATTTTTCAAAAACAAAATGCAAAATTAAATTGTATTTTAATATTTAACAGCCATAAATAATGTTTAACGTATTAGATTAAATTTATTGATATTAAAAAGAATTACATTTAAAGTAAGGTAACATCACTGATTACATCATAAAATATCATAAGCAATAAAATTTTTATTTCAAATAAAAATGCAAAATTAAATTGATTTTTAGTATTTAGAAGCCATAAATAATATTTAAAACACGGAATTTATGCATAATAAAACTCATTATGTTTTAAGGATATTGTTCGGAGAACGGCCTTGGTTGCACCAACTTGGCTTCTTTAATAGTGTGGGTGACATTTCATCATGCCAATGGAAGTAAATACTACAGAAAATAAAATACTACAATAATAAATACTAATAATAATTACTACAGATAATAAGTAATACTACAGATAATCCCTTAGCAAGGGAAAAGTATTACGGCTGTCTACCTAGACGAAGTACGCCATCGAATGACAACCATTACCTGCCATACCACAATAAGCTGTTTCTCCCTTTAATTACTATACTACAATAATAAATACTACAGCCAATAAGTAATACTACAGATAATCCCTAAGCAAGGGAAAAGTATTACGGCTGTCTACCTAGAGGAAACACGTCATCGAATGACAACCATTGCCTGCCATACCACAATAAGCTGTTTCTCCCTTTAATTACTATACTACAATAATAAATACTACAGCCAATAAGTAATACTACAGATAATCCATAAGCAAGGGAAAAGTATTACGGCTGTCTACCTAGAGGAAACACGTCATCGAATGACAACCATTGCCTGCCATACCACAATAAGCTGTTTCTCCCTTTAATTACTATACTACAATAATAAATACTACAGCCAATAAGTAATACTACAGATAATCCCTAAGCAAGGGAAAAGTATTACGGTTGTCTGCGTAGAGGAAGTACGTCATCGAATGCAACCATTGCCTGCCATACCACAATAAGCTGTTTCTCCCTTTTTGGCGACAAGGTTGTTCTCCGAACAATATCTTTTTTTAAATAAAATGGCAATAAAGTATCAGTTACCATAAATAACTTCTCCAGGGATGGGTTTGCCATATGCTTTGATGGTCTGCCATCGTATCACGTGCCAAAAGAAATAGCCAAAACCCGTACAACCGTCTACCAAAGTAGCAACATTTTTAGTACCAGTGTAGTATGGAGTCGAGTATTTAATATTTGTGAATTTGTGTAAAGACTTGCATTAGTGTATTTGTATTTCATGTATGTATAATAATGTATTTAGTAGCTGTATATTTGCGTAATATCTTGAATTAGTATTTAGAATCAGTGTCTGCATCCGCATTTAATATCTGTGCAGCAAATGATAAAGTCTGCAGTATCTGTTTATCAGTATAATATAGTACCTGAGTATCTATATCACTATTTAGTATCTGTGTAGTACGTAGTAGTGTATTTAGTGTCTGGATTTGTGTAATGGTTAGGTTAGGTTAGGTTAATCAATTATGGCAAAGCACACGAGGGCTATCTGCCTAAAGGGAGGGATGCCTTCGTGGAGGACTTTCTAAAGGAAACTGGCTCGTATACACGTTACACGAGGGGAAAACCATGAAAACGCCCATGCAGCCAGCCCGTTCGCGGGATTCGAACCTCAGACCGAACTACCAGTGTTCAGCGTCTTTACCGCTCGGCCGCTGGTGGACGATTTGTGTAATGACTTACATTAGTATTTAGAAGCTGTGTCAACATTCGTTTTTAATATCTGTGTAGTATGTAACAGTGTATTTAGCATCTCTGTATCTGTATAATTTCTCTATTAGCATTTAATACCTGTTTCAACATTCGTAATTATCTGTGAAATTTCATTTAATTAGTATCTATATTTTAGTTATTTATTATCTGTGTAGCGATATGTAAAATGTATATTTTAAGGTCTCCTTCAGCCATATGTAACATCTTAATAAACTCCCCATGCGTGCCTTGTGGGGGGCCGAGGGTGTCGTACTAAACAGTTGCGGGATCCGGACAATACCCGATTAGTCTATGTAAGCCGCCCGGGGTCCGGACCCGCTTTCACCTGTCACCTGTGTGCAGCCAATTTAGCCGTTTAGATAAAGAAGGAGCCAGTCATGTAGCCTTATTGTGATTGTGCATCCTATTTTCTGTTCAAGTTAATTAGCCATAAGTAGTGGTTAAATTGTTGGCACCAAGTGGGTGCATATTTGTTCAGTTTAGTTAAAATAAAAAGGTTATTATAACCTTCTTCTAGAGTGATCAGTTCTTTCAAGACTTAGGAAGAATTCGTTACATAGTCTTTCAGTAAGCGTCTAACAGTTAATGATCCCAAAATACACAGGAAGACTCTACAAAATTACGAAATGTCTAATTAGAATTATTATGTATTTCTATGAAATAACACGAACTGGACTCATTAAAATCTGTACATACATTTTTTTTTTCTTTTTCATGATAAATATTTTAGGCGGCTGGTTTCTAAAGAAATAATACAGCGAATATAAAAAAAGTATGGCAAAATCTAACACTCTGTCAAAAATTCTTAAAGATATGCTGTTTTTAAATATTTTGTGATTTTGTTCTTGATTTTTTCTGAGGCGCAAAGATGAAGAAGGCGATGCTTAATTAATACTAAAGCTCAAAAAACAAAAAAAAAAAAAAAAGAAGGCTCCCCAAGTACAGGCTCTAATCGACAGATAAAAAATAATTGTGTTATCAGGAAGGAGTTTAATAGCAGGCAACCTGCGATGCTCAGCAAGAGCATAAGAAAATTTACAAAACAATCTGGCGGGACATAAAAATCTGAATCCTTTTAGATTTTTCTCAATTTCTTTCTTTTTTAATTCTTAATTTTAAAAACATACACTGCATATTTCTTTACAAATATAAAAGTGTAATAAAACTATAAAATGTAATAAAGAAGTGTTTCCTGTCTTACACAACTCTAATGGATTTTGTGTTACTCTAATAAAAATAAGTTATATTTTTCTGCGTGGTTTTATCACATAATGCAGCAAAAAGATCTTCACATGAAAAGCGCCGGATTTGTCGCTTCGCTAACAGCATTTTTTCCTTTGTGATGAAAGCAAATAAAATTTTTCGCATCGGTAATAACTAACGGGGGATCATAGACTTTCTTGCTTGCTAGGAAGGATTTCGTTCCTAAATCTGCTTAGCTTTGATTATGCCGATTTTTTTCCCTCACTCATGTTGCCAGCAGTTTCATATTGTTTTCGGGCGGGGGGAGAAAAACTTTCTCTTTTCACTAAAATTACTTTATTATCATTTTTTGCTCCCTATTTTTGGTTGCTGTTTATTGATTGATTGTTTTCTTTATACTTAAATAATATTGGGATTGTTGGCAGGAATAACTTTTTGAATACATTATATTTTCCAGTTATTATTATACAGGGTGTTTATAAAATCTCTATACATTTTTGCTTTATTCTGAAATATAAGTTATGTATAAGGCCCCCTCAATAATATAAGTCCTTCCTTGGGTGTCTAGACACAATTGCCCCCATTCCACTACACTCTACGACACCTTATGTAAAATTGTGGGGTTTTACTTATTTAATCCTATGTTCAATCTTAGAATTCCACAAACAATAACAAGCTAATAATCGCTTAAGTGTGGGAACAAACACGTAAGACTTAGAAGGGTTAACTGCGCTTTATTTTTCAGAATAAATACAAACAGTTCCTAACTCGGAACGGACACAAAGCCTCCACTTGGTCTTGAACTTAAATAATTATGAAATTAAACTAAATTAAGCTTAACTAAAGCTAACTAAAAGGTATAGCCGAAGCTATCAGGATTCTAAGTAGTTGGCCCCTAAATATTAATTAAGTCGGCGAAGCCAAGCAAGGGCCTCAAGTATGGCCGAGCGTAGTATCTAAGAGAGAACGTAGCCAAAAGGCAAATGCGCGATAGTCAGGAAAATCAGGCTCGCTTTCTCGAAGTCGGTGAAACATCGACTTAAATAGTACTCTTACTCATTTACATTCACTGCGTTTCTAAAATTACATTCTGGCAGGAAATTGTAAGCTGAAATTAGAATTGATAGGATAGGTTCATAACTTAAAATAACTGTTAATAATATTAGTATAAACCATACAAAGTTGTTGGTGTAATTTCAGCTGCTGCAAACATAATTTACTGTTTTCATTGTTCAATGGTGCCAGTCCTCTCTCTATATACATTTAACTTAAAAAAAAAACATACACAAAATTTTAGGTGAGTTAAGGCTGGTGATTATGGAGCCCAAACCCGTTGACAACCACGACCAATCCACCTATCAGGAAAAGTTTTATTACGATAATCCAACACAATAATGGCAAAATGCAGAGGTGTCCCATCTTGTTGGTAGACAACAGTGTCAATAATACCATCTGATATTACCTGTGGCTCAAGATATTGTTGTAACATATCGAGATAAATTTCTCCAGTGATGGTCCTTTCTGCACACATGAAAGGTTCACAGAGCTTAGTTATTCCAGTCCATACATTAACTTTAGGTGTGGCTCCCTGAGATTCGTATAACGCATTTGGTTGTTCATCAGCCCTCATTCGGCAATTATGCCTATCAACATGGCCGCTGAGATGGAATGTGCCTTCTTAGCTAAAGAGAACATTCTCCATTAAGTTCTCATTATCTACAGCTTCCAACAAATCATAACACATGGTTTGGCGAGCTGCATAGTCCTCGGCTTCAAACTTATGCACAGTTTGAATGTGGTAGGCATCCTCGTTTAAATGACATAGCAAAGTTTTCCAAACAGTAATATGCAAAATACAGAGTTCCCTTTTGAGTCTTCGTGTGCATGCCTGGGAGCTACGTGTAAATACTTCTTGTACGCGTTGCTCAACGTGTGGCGTTATCGAAGGTCTCCATCTTTAACACTATCAGCTCGTTTGAATTTTTTACTAAGGCCTTAATACCTGTTCTGGTAGGGGCTTGTTTTCTGAATTTGCGGGGGAAGTCCTCCTGCACCTGTTGATACATCAGTCCATGTGTACGGGAACAAACAGTGGCTATTATTTCCTCTGTTGACAAAATTCTTTCAGATCACCTCCAAAGGAATTGGAATTAGAACATATTTCTCAAAAATATACAGAGACTTCTTAAACACCCTGTATAAGTAGATTGGATTTATTAAATATGGAAAAGCACAAGGGATATTTTCTACATGAAAGAACATTACGGAAAATGCCTTATATTTACAGTAAGCTTGGTAAAATCACCAAATATATATTAAAGCCCCATATTCGACAGTCGAGAACAAAACAAAATACGAATTCACACTGTTTTTAAGAGACTTCGCCATTCAGGCTGTGAAGACTCGGATGAGTCAGTCAGTGTGATGCACATTGTGAATTTACACTTTAATTTTCATTTAATATCTCGTGAAAAGCCAAAATTGTTTACTGTTGTGTGATTTTACCTAGAGCTCCAAATGCACCGGAACCCACCGAAGCCCGGTTACGGTACTTCTCAGATTTTGAGATAAATCATAATTTTAGCTGCAGCGCATCACAGTCCTTAAGAGCTACGAAACATTTTTACTTCTTGTAAGAAGTAAAAAGGAATTATTGTAATCGCGAAAAATTTCGGGTATCATATTTCAACGAAAATATCCATTTTGACCACTATCGAATCCAATTTAACGATGTTTTCGCGTGATATTTGAACTAAGGATAGAATAAAGGACTCTTTATCCCCCAAAAAAT
>KK114666.1:400707-433679 GCA_000611955.2 Stegodyphus mimosarum
TTTCCCCCCAAAAAAAATTTATAAAATTAATTTAAAATGGATTCTGAAGAGAGTTTTTAGTAGCGTCTGTGCGTACGTACCTATTTATGTAACTCGCATAACTCAAAAACGAGTAGCATCAGATTGTTGATATTTTGTATATAGAACTGCTATAACATGTAGATGTGCACCTCCTATTTTGGTTGCAATCGACCGCAAAAAAAGTGTATAAATATATATATATATATCCACTTTGTTACTCTGCTCAATGAGCTCAGGTTTTGTATTCTTATATGTTGTTAATTCTGCATTTTTTGCTTTGAAAATGATTGAATTATGTTGTTCTTATCTTCCGGTTAAGGTTTTTATGCCTCTAGTAAATCTGCATGCAAAAGATTTTGAGAATTATCAACAATTTAGAAGTTGTTGAAGTGCGGCTAAGCTTAATCACTTTTCCCATGACAGCCATATTTGTTTACATCTTAAATTTAGGAGAATAGGGAATTTGTTGCCAATCTAAAGAAACTAAGCTTCTCATCAACAATGATAATGCCTTCTTTTATTATTACGAACTAAATCATGCTTCAATCATTCTGAAATTTAATCTAGTAAATAAGTGTTTAAGATTCACTTCGTAAATTTTAATATAGGTCTTTTGAGTTTTTATGTATTTTTGCCGCGTCGCGTACTGAGAACTGAATAAATTGAATGAGAAATACTGAATCGTATGTGAGAAACTGTTTCTTTCTTTCTTTCTTTTTTTAAAATTTGTTTTATACATTGGTTTTAGATTTACGTATGTATTTAAACAGAAAGTTTGGCAATGATTGGAGTATTCTTCAGATAATATAATTTTTGTGCGTTCTGAGTTATAAAATGAAGGAGCTGAAATGCTGTTAAGTGAACCTAGCGGAACAGTGTCAAGAAAAAATGCGTAGAATTAAATATTCCGTACAAGGAAGTCATGTGGTGTACCCATCAGATTTTGTA
Organism: Stegodyphus mimosarum; assembly: GCA_000611955.2. Taxonomy (NCBI): domain Eukaryota; kingdom Metazoa; phylum Arthropoda; class Arachnida; order Araneae; family Eresidae; genus Stegodyphus; species Stegodyphus mimosarum. The sequence continues at coordinate 401,677 of KK114666.1, forward strand.
TGTAAGTGAAGCACAGTTTCAGCAATCAAATTTCTTAATAATAATAAATATGTTTTTGGTATATAAGTTATTGTTGATATGAGTTTGTTCGAGAATGATGGAATGAAACTGCATTTTCCACTATCGTAATTGTTTAAAATGCGTCGCTTTTGTTAAAAAGTGTAAAAGAGAGCGATAAACATGCTACTACAGACAGTTATAAAGAATGGCTCACCGTAGTATCCGTCGACATTGGATTATCAATGATGAGGATGATATTCATTCATAATATCAAAAATTCATTAAAGTTTTACAAAATATGAAATAGATAATAAAACCAATTCGGACTTCCAGATGCGCATATCCGAGTAGAAACGTACGTTATCCAAAATTAGAGGGCTCTAGGTACCGTTGTTTTATCACTTTTGGAGAAATACACATACATTTATGTAGATTCTTCATTATTTAATTTCGTTAAATATAATACAGGGCTGCAATATTTGGTGGCAACAGTGATTCAGAATTTTAATATTTCCGGCGCAAAATCGCAAAACAAAAACAATAGTCCTTCAGGGACAAAGCCTCTTTGACTAATAATTATATTGCATAAAATTACATAGTAAGGATTATTAAAAAAATTCATCTCCATTCAAAGAAGAAATACTGAAATTTTATATGCCACTGTTTTATATATTTATGGTCTATATTTCTTCCTCATTTTTCCATTTTTCATTTTACGTATGCATTATATATGCTTTATATTTTAAATAAATAAATGTTCTTCTATATTAAGTAACGGCATTAGAATTTTCTTAATTAATTTGATACACTATTTCTATTTAAAACTTCTAAATAGCAGCAGTACAATCCGATTAGAGTAATATTTTACTTTGTATTACTTTTCTTCCACTTTTAATCATCGTCTGCTACGTACTATTCAAGCATTACGCATTACCGAAACTTTTCCTGAATGCCATTCAACAAATACTTTTAACAGTTTCTGGGACGAGGCTTTCCTATCTCATTATAAAGAAGAGAGTGGCTGTCATAGCAACCCTTATTGACGTCAACTTTTCCAGTCAGAGCCTGACACCCGGACACGCTTACACAAATTGGATAGCCTCCCAACCCCGGATCCGGGCTATTAATTATAATGCCTGGACAGTCCCCGAAGAGCTCTGCTGCCGGTAATAATGTAAATGGACTTGGGAATCTTTGTATTAACACCACTCGCAGCTTGTAGGAAGAATATCTCAAACTGGTGAGAAGCGTAAATTTACATCCCTCCCGGCGACTGTTTAGAAGCTCGCTTTTGTCTTGCGGCTTCGAGTGGATTTTATTGCGGTGGGGAACGAGTATATATTTAATGCGCATTTGTTTTCCTTATTAATGCTGAAATATTTTATCAAAACAAATGTACATGGCAAAAACTATTCATGTTTATTGTGTCTCTTATTTATTAGTCTCGTTCTGAAAGTTAGAGCCTACAATAATCATCTGAATTTAGGCAACAGTGTAAATAAAATATTTTTATGGAATTCATGGCGTTAGTTGTTTAAGAAGTAAATTTAATTTATTTTTAAGTCTAGCAGTGTTAATCAACATATAAATTACCTCGTTATCTAAAATCATCTTTTGAGAAATAATAAACTCCACAATTTTAATTGAAAGATTTGCATAGAAATTACAGGTTCCAAAATTCTTTCATTAAGCTGTGTGACAATTGTCTCCTACGTTTGACAGCATTTTGCTTGTCAAACGAATATTTTTTGACATTAAAACAACGTTAATAATAATAAGAAAAAAATCTGAAAGTTTCATATTTTACATTGCGCCCAAAGGGGCGTGTTTTTAACGTTTTCTGTGTTACCTTTATTTATAAAGCATCATATTCTTCGAACTTAAACAATAAAATTCAATTTCACAGCAATATCGCAATATAATTTTCAAATAATACCCTTGGAATTTCCGATACACAGTCTCGCGCGCTGGAGGTAAAATGTTTTTTCCCCCTACAGGGTTGCCATTCCTCGCTTTGAAATCGTTGAGTTTCTTAATGAAAAATTCGTTAATGTCTCACTAACTATGAAATAATAATTAAACAGATTCCAAATTAGGGCTTTCAGATGCCTATATTAGGTGGAGGATTACGTTATTCAAAATTTGATGGCTCTAGGTACCGTTGTTTTATCACAATGGGAGAAAATACATTCATTTCTAGAGATTCTTCATTATTTGATTTCTTAAAATATAATGCAGAGCTGTAATATTTGGTGGCAACAATTTGAAAAGTGAATCAACGCAGAAAGTGAATCGACGCAAAATGCCGAAACGAAATCAATAGCTCTTCTGGGCTAACGCCCTTTGGGCTAATAAATAAATTGGAGTTTATTTCGAAAGACAAATTTATTTTTTAACTAAAATTGAAAACAATTAAAAAAATTGAGTAAACTATTAAATTGGTTGAAGGTAATACGAGATTTGTGTTGAGATAGTAAGATAAAATTAAAAATTGAGTTTCTCAGATTAAATGCCATCAATATTCTAAACGAAATATTAGATCAAAGGATCAAAGTCTATAATTAATTTTATGCCGTTTTATCTATTCACTTTCATCAGCCACTTAAGAAAAGTTTATCTTTTTGTCTCGAAAAAAAATGGCGTCTCGCGATGATGAGATTATTTTTGAGTTTAAAATATCAGTTTGCTTTTGTAATTATATTTCGGATTATATCTTCAGAGAATAAATCTAAAAGACTAAATATTTGGATTTCTTAGAATAGCGAATGGAGTAAACGTTTTTGGAAGTTTTTTTTTCTTTATAATTTTGAAAGAAATAAGGATTGGCACTTCAGATTTTAAAGTTAGTCCGACTTCTGATTAATTACAGTAATGATTGCATTATCCAGTCATATATCTGATCGTTCAGAATCTCTTCAGAGGGGAAAAAACTTCTTATTAGAATAATAGCCATTCACAAATAGATATAAGTGCACTATGAGAAAAGGGCATCAACGACTGTAGTCCAGCCACCCGTATGTGGCCCAGTATTATCTTTTATTTGTTTCTTTAACCCAAAGAACTTCTTTAGCCATATAAGACAAATAACTATCATATTAGAGTGTGATTACTATTTTTTATTATTATTGTACCTTCTTTTTCAGGCTTTCTTAATATCAGAAGACCAAAAAATAAATTGCAGCCTTTGTTGGTTCTTTCTACTACTGAATCATCCAAAAGAATAAATTTGAGGAATTACCTTCAAAAACATCACAATGATAAATATGTGTAACGTAAAGAAGAATCAATTTCCATTTGGAAGTTCTCCACGAAGACATCCTTCTCTCTAGGAAGATAACCTTCGAGTGTTCTGTCGTAATTCAAGTAAAATAATCCATTCTGTTCCAAATACCTAGCAATTAATATCCTTCATATTAAAGGAAATTCATATTTACTAGTTGTCCGTCCAAGCATATAGAAAATTCAAAAGAGTTTTTAGGCATAATGATTAATTCAATAATCTTTCTTAATGCAATCATGGAAATGGCGGACAATAGATCATGATTAGGAATCAAAAGAAAGTGTTTCATTCAACTGGATTCCCAAGCATATTCAATTTTATACATATAAAGCGTCTGTGCCTATGACATTTATTGGGGAATCAGTTATTTTGTTCATATAAAGATAATTTTTGACAATAACGTGTATTTAATAATTTGCTTAAACTTTCTCTCTAATTTTATAACTTGTATCATCAGGTGAACCTTTCCACAAACAGACGAAAAAGTCATTTAGCAGATGAAAAGACTAAGAATGTTATACATAAAAATCAAATGGACTTTTACACCGACAATTATTTATTTAAATTCTGCTTGCTTGCATTAGTCCTTTACATTAAATTCAATAATTATGAATTTATTTATTAGAAATATTAACTGTTGATACGTTTTCTTACGATCACACAAATTTTATGATCATCGAAAGCATTGAAGTTAAGTGAAGTAAATGAATATATAATGCAAAAAAATTATTTTTACGTGCACAAAGTAAAAATGGTATTTTTTGGTTTTTCAAAAATGTAAATTCAAGTTATAAAAATCAAATACAAGTGCTTAGACGCCAAATCTTTGGCAATTAAACAAATAAAATTCAAAAAAATTCTAAGAGATTTAAGATTTTAAATTACGTCCAAAGGGGCGTTTTTGAAACATTTTGTGTGTTATCTATATTTATTAAATATCACGTTCTTCGCACTTAAACCCTAAAATTCAGTATAAGAGCAATATCGCAAAATAATTATAAATTGAGAATATTTTTTGAATTTCCGATACATAGTCTCGCGCCCTGGAGATAAACGTGTTTTTTCTGTACAACGTTCCGATTGCTTGCATTGAAATCCTTGAGTTTATTAATCAAAAACTTGTTAAACGTTTACAAAATATGAAATGGATAACGGAACAAATTCCAGACTTCAAATTTTAGCTTTCAGATGTCCATTTTCGGGTGGAAACGTTCAAAATTGGATGGCTCTAGGTACCGTTGTTTTATCACAATGCGAGAAACATACATACATTTAGCCAGATTCTTAATTATTTAATTTCTTCAAATATAATACAGGGCAATAATATTTGGTGGCAACAATTTGTAAAGTGAAACGAACATTCAGAGTGATTCGACGCTAAATCATAAAACGAAAACAATAGTCCTGCAGGGACAAAGCCCCTTTGGACGAATAACACGTTAAAGCAGCATTTTAGAAAAATAAGAATTCCTCGTAAAAAGTGCAGATATTTTATACTAATAAAAGAATGGGACATCTCCGAATTTTTCCTATAAACAAGATAATTGTTAAGAGTTTGGAAAACTAATATCCATTCGTCAGTTCTTGACAACAGATCTTAAAGAAAATATTGACATCACTTAAGTCATCTGCGGCATTCAAATTAGGAGATTTGATTAGCCATTTTATGTGTTCAGTGCTTTCGGCTTTAAACGCTTATCATCCTTATCGTTTGGGATGCCAATTTTCAAAAATTAAAAGGAAATGTAATTCACATCAACTTCTAAAAGTCCTTAAGTGCGATTGTAAGTCCTCATTTTGGTATTTCTGGGACATACACATAACTTTTGTTTAACCGGTTCCTGGGAAGTTCGTCCATTAATTATAATTCTTCCCCACAGCATCACATCTGAAAGTCATAGTCCCTTAACATTGGAATGGTCAGCTTTCTTGGCTTCCATGTGAAAATGTCCTTAAAATTTGATGCGAATGTACTTTTAACTCATCACAGAAAGCAGAGAAGTCCATTAGTGCAGATTCCAGGACTGATGTTTTTTATATCAATTCTACCGAGTTCTGTTTATATGTATTCATTTACTGAAGCCAGTGAAGCAAAGCAAAAACGTTTGGCTTTCTGGCAAAATAACTCATCTTTTTAAGCCTTTACCACACAATCTGCTGCAAAAACTCAGCAAGGGCTGAAAGTTATAAACTCAGTTGCCTAAATATTAAACACTTGTTACGAAGAGCTGTTTCAGAGATAATTTTTCTTATGAAAGAGTTGCCTTTCCGTTATGAGTTTTGTCTTCCTACAAACTGTTTCAGAGAAGACCTTTCGACATTTCTACTGAAGCAGAGATAATCTGTCGTGGAATACTTAGATATCTTGTTACGTCATAACTGTTTATGTTTTTCATAAACTTCCGAATACTCAGCACCAGAAAGATCTTTCCAAATAATATCTCACCTCTATAAGAAATACTTGATAAGCATTGTAATCAATCCCAGATCAAACAAATATTTGTTGACAGACATGTTTTTCGATCGAATGTTGTTCCTTCAAGAAATAACATCATTTTTATGCACTTAAGGATATTTTTAAACATCGGTATTTTTATAATGTGTTCAACAGTTTTAATGACATATACAGCAAAAATTAAGTGTCTGTTTCACTATTACAAAGGCTGTTCGCGCATTGTTTTAGGCGATTTTCATTGTAATTACAGGATTATTTTACCTAAAGTTTCATAAAGTCTTTTGCAGTATCAAAAGAGGTATTTTAGCGTTCCTTCTCAAAGAGCTTTCTAAATTCTAAGGAGGCTGTAGGTCGAAATATGGAAAACCTGTTTTTTAAAAGCCCAAAATCGCAAAAATACATTGGCGATAGATCATTAAATTTAGCAAGGATATGGGTGAAGGGTACGGGCTTGATACCTGTTTCTTGTTCCATTTTTTCAAGGAAATTAACAGTAGATTTTGGCGTGTCTCTGCTTAATTTGTCTTGATGCAGTTCTACCAAATGATCAGCCTGTGCGTAAAGAGATGGTATTTCATATTTGAAAATTGACGTGTTTTATACGTAAAAAATACGTGTAATAATACGTGTTTTATAATATTGTAAAATATTAATAATAATTTTAATATAATTATATTAATAATAAAAAATAATAATTTAATATTAATAATATTTTAATATAATAATTTTATAATATTGTAATAATTGTAAAAATACGTGTTTTATAATATTGTTACGGATTTAGCTATTTATTTAGCAAGGATATGAGTGAAGGGTACAGGCTTGATACCTGTTTCTTGTTCCATTTTTTCCAGGAAATTAACAGTAGAATTTGCCGTGTCCCTGCTTGCTTTGTCTTGATGAAGTTCTGCTAATTGATCAGCCTGTGTATGGTAGAGATGGTATTTCATATTTGAAAATTGAGTATAAAATACGTGTTTAATAATATTGTTACGGAATTAGTTAATTATTTAGAATTGTATTTAAAACTGTTTTATTTCCCGTGCAACGCAGACAATATTTTCAGAGCAATCTACGCTGAAAAAGTAAAAATGCAAGAAAACGTGCTTTTAACACTTAATAAATAAACATCTCGCAATTGCTGTTGCCATCCAGAAAAATCGAAAAAATGCATAAATAGATTTTACCAGAATGTTCTCGTGAATAACTAAACAGCTTATAAAAGCCGAATTAAAACACCTGGTCTCAGTTGTAGCTGTTTTAAGCGAACTGTTGTTTACCTAATGATGTTACTGATTGTAGCGAATTCGCTGTGAGATTAGATTAACTTTCTCCTTTTTGAATTGAGTTCTGTTTAACGTTTGAGATATTGTAATAATGTACGAATATCTCTGAGAAATATTTCAGTATTTTGTTTTATTTTTTGTGAAAAGAATAATTTTCATTAACTTTTTAACGACTTCCGCATTCAATCCATTACGAACTCGAACGCACGCAACAATATGTTAAGTTGATCTTAACACTTTCCTCCACTCTTTTTATTTTTAATTTGCCGTTACATTGAAAACCCACCAACAATCAATCATAAAACCTTTAGAAAAACTTTCTTTAGATTCTTTGAACCATGTTTTAAGATTTTTGTCTGCTCTTTGATTACAATAAATGGATCTCTTTTTATTGAAGTCATTTGGATATATCCAACATTCGTCCTTTGTGACAACATTTTTCCATTTTTATCGGGATAAATGCTTCTCAGAAAATTTCTGCAGCGCGTTCGGCGATATGTCGTAGAGAAAGACGATGCACATTACGTTGTTTCACCTTTTTAAGATTCAAATCACAGTTAATCACTTTGCTTACAGTTGACACTGAGAATTTTAATGATTTCCCAATTGCCCTCTGACCTATCGGATTTTCTTTTAGTATTAACGATCTTACATTTGCGACATTCGAAACATTCCGTTTTTCCTTTTTTTCCACTTGAAGCTAAATTTTGACTTTTTTTTCCCTTTGTTGTTGACAACATTGCCTATCGTTACTTTAGATATTGAAAAACCATGTTTACATTGAAAAACATGTCTAGTTATTACGTTTTGTAATATTACGTTATTACAAAACGTAATAAACCATTTTTTTTACGTTTTGTTATAACTAGATACGAATAAGTTTCTTCGGAAGGAACACAAACCTAGCCTTCCATCCACTGCTTCTTTAAAAGCGATATTTTGCATAAAAACAAAGCTGGCAAGTAACAGACGAAAATTTATACTTTCAAAAACATAGTGACAGTTAAAAAAATTCCAAGCAGAAAATTTTCATACAGCAAAGAAAAATCGTCGGAAATATGTGAGAACAGCCACTGTATTCTAAAACTTATGTAAGAATTATTATCTCAGAAGGAAAAAAAAAATGTTTTTGAGATCTAAGATTAGATATTTGCAGCTGATAAAACGAACAATACAAAAATAGGGATATAAGAACTATTAAATTGTAATTATCATTGGATTGACTTATGATACCAAATCTGATAAATAAAAATAATTCTTTGAAGTTAAATACGTAGATTGCTGTAGAATTGACTTAAAGAGAGGTATCTTACAAAAGATATGACTTTTGGCTAAAAACATTGTACAGCGGTGTCAAAAATTGCAGAGAAAAAGCTATGCCGATGTCGGACCCAGTCACGATTGAAATTTTATTGAAGAGATAATGATTCGCTTAGAGAAAATGTTTTATTCTGCAAATAGATTTATGCAAATTATTGTCCCGCCTTCTTCGCATGGCTTCGTGTTGTAGGGGTCAGCACGCTTGGCGCATACTCCAATTCGAGTCCCGGCGAAAGCACAGCTCATTTCTCCCGACTCGTGCTTCAAAGAGAAAAAAATAACCTAATGTCTCAACACTGGCGCCCGAACTAAAAAAAAAGATGGATGATGATTCTCCACCTTCGGGATTTGGCGATTGGGTCCCCTAATTTCCAGTCGTCCTTTAAAAGAGGGGGTATATAAGGTATTTCTCACGCCTTCGTGTTGCAGTGGTTAGCACGCTCGGCGCACATTCGAGAGGTCCGTGGTTCGAATCCCGGCAAGGGCATTTCTCATTTTTAATGACTACTGCTTCAAAAAAGAACCTAACGCCTCTACAAGGTATTGATAAAGTTCTTCAATAAATATAAATAAAACAGATTCTACGTTGAAAACTGTTCTAAAAGGTCCAGTAAAACTGTAAAACATAGAATCTAAGCCAAGTTCATTCGGGACCACTGAAAACAACTAATCACAAAAAAGTGAAATCTATTGGTTAGAAGCGAAGTTAATGCCACGAAAGAAATATCAAATGAACTCCCAAAGAGTAAAACCTCTTCAACCGTTTTTATATTTAGATCCAAGCTTAGATGTTTTTGCTATCTGAAAGTCACGAGGCCAATACGATCGATCATTCGACGTAGCTCTGGGGAATGTCAAGTTAGTAGTGAATGATAAGGAAAGGGAGGTGAAAGTTGAATTAAAGATTGATGCTCAACTGAAACTTTCTTCTAGCAATTTGGAAAACAATTTAAAGAGTTAAATTTAAATAGAAAACAATCTAAAGAATCCATGAAATGCTTAAAAAGAATGTAAATACTATGAAGAGGTTTTCTTTTCTAAAAGGTTTCAGTCTTAAACGAATCATCGGAATTTAAATATCAACAGCCCATGTAAATAGCTTTGATAATATGTAAGTTATACCTAACTACTAAGTTTTGCCTACAAATATTTCGTTATGCTTTTGTATTTATCATTATGTTTTCCACTTGAAAATGTTATTAATGTTTTATTTATAGTATCAAATTTCTAGTTTAATTTCAATTTTAATTGCTCAAGTAAACGTCAAGAACGCTAAACATTTTACTTCAACTGATATTGCGACTTAGTGCAACTGATATTCTTAGTTCTCTTCAATAATTGGCATTTATTTGTAAGATGGCCCCAACTCCATTAACTTTTCAATAGACAATGTATTGGCTTTCTTCTCTTGCGGACAGAGGCAGAATTTAAGAAATGGGCACTGGACATTAAGTCTGAAGACATTTGCAAAGTATAAGATTTATTCACCCGTTATGTATTTATCAAGCGCTTAATGGTTTCGAGGCTAATTAGAAATTTATTACTTTTAAAAGCTTCTATCTTTTTTTATTGAAAAGGGTTTGAGTTTATCTGCTGGTACATGATTTAATGTATTTGTTCTCAGCTCATTTCTCACTGCATGTTTGCAAATAATGTTTCTCGTAAATTATATTACGTGATGGAATTGACTAATTTTGTTGTTCGCATAAGATGGCTAGAAGTCATATTTTACTTTATTGTTAATCCAAAGAGGATTTGTCAATGAAGGACTATTGTTTTCGTTTTGCGATTTTGCGTCGGTTCACTTTGAATGCCCTTTTAACTTTTCAAATTGTTGCCACTAACTATTATCGCCCTGTATTATATTTAAAGAAATTAAATGATGAGAAATCTGCATAAATGTATATATGTTTCTCGCATTGTGATAAAACGACGGTACCCAAGGCCATACAATTTTGAATGACGTAATCCTACTGCGAATATGGGCATCTGGAAGCCCAAATTTGAAATTTGGAAAAACGCTCCTTGGGAAGTAATTTAAAACCTGAAATCTTTTTTTAATATTTTTAGTTGCAACAATACCAATACATCTTTTCCGCATGGGAGCATTTCTTGGCCATTAATAAATTATTTATTATTTAAAAGATTCATTCTTATTTTTTACAACACAGTGCTTGAGTAAAAAACAACAACACAGTGACAGCAAAAAGAACAACAGTTTTACAACACAGTGTTTGACACAGTGCATCAAAAACGAGCCTTACGCTTAATGTTTTGCATATGCGCATGCGCATATGCAAAATATGCGCATTTTTTGTTCTAACTACTAACCCCTTCCTGTAGCAAAATCATCCAATGAAATTTGTGCAGTCTCACTCTTTTCGGGATCGTACACTAAGCAAAGACTCTAAATGGAATTAAGAGACTTATCGCTATAATTAAGGTAACATAACACGCCGGAGATTATAAGAATAACACGCGTTAGGAGATTATAAGAATTCTGTTGTCATTCCTTTGCTTCCACCAATTAGCTACAAAACTGCACGTATTTTACAGAAATTTAACATTCGGGTCATTTATTCTCCTATCAATAAAATTTTGAGTTCCATACTTAAAGGAACCCATTTCGAATATGAATTCCTTTACAGGATTGCTTGCCAGTGTGGTTTAATTTACACTGGTCAAACTAAGAGAGCCTTAAAATTTCGCTTTAAAGAGCATGACGCACATGTTAGGAACGTCGGAAAAACACAGGAGTCCTCTGTTACCCAGCTCTGTTAGTCCGAAAACCAAACTTTCAAATTTTCTGTACCCAAAATTAATCAAAAAACATCTTCCATTGGTGAAATAGATTACTTTGGGGCGTTTCACATTAAAAAAAAACTGTTCTAGTTAATGACTCTAATTCTAATCCATGTTTACCTTCAGTCTTTAAATAATTATTCATGTTTTATTTTCCTGTTTCTTCAATAGATGACGCCAGCAGGTAACTCCTGTCCAGCCACTTTTCACTACATTTATATATCATATTTATTTATTTATTTATTATTTTTATCTGCACTTTGGCAGCTGAGGTGGTTGGTCCAATAAAACCATCGAAACCAGCCCCATAAGAATTTGCAAATATAACGCTGATTTTTGTTGTTTGACTTGTAAATTAAGAAGACTCATCGACCCTTTTATCAACAACTCAAATAAGATGAATAGAAGGCACTCCTGGTGCTTACAAAACCAGCCAGCAGTTACGGCTTAAACTCAAAAAGTAGAATTTGTAATTAAAACTAAGTTTTATTGAGCCGAAGGCTACACAGAAGTATTAAACGTGCAAGTTTGGTACAGCTTACATCGGCGTGACAGACTATTTGGAAGATTAACGGAATGCCATAAACAGGAATGCTATCGTAGAATATCAGATAGTAACGTGGCCTTCAACAGACGGAACATGCTCTGACTAAAGCGGTCTCAAACTCTCACATAAACACGCGAGAGCTAAAATTTGTGTTTTGGAGGATAAACGGAAAAGGAGAAGTGACAGTTAAGTTTTTGAACGTAAAATAAGTGGTTAATTAAAATAAATAAAAGCATCGCAAATTATTGGATAATCTGCATATTTCTTTATTCCGAAATATGCCTTATGACGCCGTATTGCTTAGCATTTTTGAGAAATACACTCTTTTGTCAATGGTAAAATGATATTTAAAAAAAATAATCTGAAAGCTTAAAGATTTTATATTATTCCTCAAAGGGCGTTTTTCTAACGTTTTATGAACTGAAATTTTAAAAACTGAACTTTATTTATTAAACATCATGTTCTTCGCATTTAAACCACATAAAATTCAGTTCAACAGCAATATCATAAAATTTTTAAAAAAAGCAAAATATCCCATCTTTAGAAATTCCGATACACAGTCTTGCGCGCTGGAGATAAAAATGTTTTTTTTTTCGTACAGTGTTGGTTGCCCTTGCTTGCTTTGAAATCGTTGAGTTTATGATTTAAAAATTCGTTAAAGGTTTACAAAATTTGAAATACATAATAAAACACATTCGAAACTCAAAATTTGGACTTCCAAATGCCCATGCTCGGTTGGAGGACTACGTTATTCAAAATTTAATGGTTCTTGGTACCGTTGTTTTTCACAATCCAAGAAACATTCATACGTTCACTCAAATTCTTCATTATTTAGTTTCTTTAAATATAACACATGGAGCTAATATTTGGTGGCAGCAGTTTGAAAAGTCAACCAACGCAGAAAGTGAAACGACGCAAAATGCGTTTTGAGACTAATAGATATTTCGGCTTACCAAAGAAATAAATAAAATAAAAAATAAATAAATAAATAAAATCTGAAAGTTTCGGATTTTAAATTACGGCCAAATGGGCTTTTTTTAACGTTTTGGGTGTTGACTTTATTTATTAAATATCATGTCCTAAGTACTCAAATCGGAAAATTCAGTTCAACAACAATATCGCAAAATAATTTTAAAATGAGCATATATTTTGAATTTACGATACATACGAGTATCCTGCGCTGGAGATATTTTTTTTGGACTGTGTTGCCATTACTCGCTTTGAAATCCTCGAGTTTGTTAATCAAAAATTCGTTGAAATGTTACAAAATGTGAAATCGATAATAAAACAAATTTCAAATTCCAATTATGGCTTCAACATGCCCATTTTCTATGGAACATTGCGTTATTCAAAATGTGATGGCACTGGTTACTGTTGTTTCATCACAATGCGAGAAACATATATACATTTATGCAGATTCTTCATTATTTAATTTCTTTAAATATAATACAGGGTAATAATATTTGGTGGCAACAAGTTAAAAATGTTTCGCCGTTTATAGTTTTTAACGTAAAAAGCCAAAGCGAAATTAATAGTCCTTCAGGGCATATTGCCGCTTTGGACTAAAAAAAAACTATCATCAAATTAGTATCACTGAGTGTTAGCTAGTTATGCATTTATCATTGTATTTAGAGTAAGAAGAACCACAAAGTGCAACAGACACAAAAGAAGAATAAAGTTGTGACTAACTATGAATGAAAGTGATATTTACTGTGCGATATCAAAGACTGATGAATGAACTTGGGCTCTCAAAACTGGAGGCTTTCCATTAAGCTTTTCCCTTCCAGTAATATATTCGCAACATATATGATACAGGTCAGGTTCCCTGCGTGCGCCCACCGTATCAAATGTGATACGGGCGGAAGTTTCAGTGACGGCCCACTGTATCATGTTTGATACGCTAAAACGGAAAAGTTTTCTTTTGAAGTTTAAATGCGTGTTAAGATATGACAGAATGAATCGAAAATTTACTAAATAGATTATTTAGAGTATTAGCGAGTTGCTGTGATCTATATTATTAGCCCAAAGGGAGTTAGCCCAGAAGGGTTATTAATTTCGTTTTGCATTTTACGTTGAATTACTATAAACGACGTATCACTTTTCAAATTGTTGCCGCCAAATGTTACAGCCCTGCATAATATTTAAAGAAATTACACAACAAAGAATCTGCATAACTGTATGTATATTTCTCGCATTGTGATAAAACAACGGTACCTAGAGCCTTCCAATTTTGAATAGCGTAATCCTCCTCCGAATATGGGCATTTGGAAGTCCAAATTTGGAATTTTTTTTATTATCGATTTCATATTTTGCAGCACTTTAACGAATATTTAATTAACAAACTCAACGATTTCAAAGTGAGCCATGGCAACACTGTATGAGAAAAAATTATCTCCAGCGCGCGAGATTGTGTATCAGAAATTCTAAAGATATGCTCACTTTAAAATTATTTTGCGATATTGCTGTTGAAGTTTATGTTTTAAGTGCGAAGAGCATGACATTAATTAAATAAAGGTAACACACAAAACGTTAAAAAAATGCCCCTTTGTGTGAAATGTAAACTCTGAAAGCTTTCAAAGCTTTTAGTCCAAATGGACAATTTGCCCAGAAAGACTATTAATTTCGTTTTGGCCTTTTGCGTCGATTTACTAAAAGCGTTGTTTCATTTTTCAAATTGTTGCCACCAAATATTATCTTCCTGTATTATATTTAAAGAAATTAAATAATGAAAAATCTAAGTAAATGTAAGTATGTTTCTCGCAGTGTGATAAAACAGCGGTACCTAGAGCCATCCAATTTTGAATATTGAATGTTTCCACCCGAATATGGGCATCTGGAAGCCCAAATTTGAAATTTGGAATTTGTTTTATTAAGGATTTCATATTTTGTAAAACTTTAACGAATTTTTGATTAACAAACTCAAGGATTTCAAAGCGGGCAATGGCAACATTGTAGAGAAAAAACATTTCTATCTCCAGCCCGTGAGACTGTGTAGGGGATATTCTAAAGATATGCTCAATTTAAAATTATTTTGCGATATTGTTATTGAACTGAATTTTATGGTTTAAGCGCGAAGAACATGATATTTAATAAATAAAGGTAACACACAAAATGAAAAAAAACCCCTTTGGACGTAAATTAAAATCTAAAACCTTTCAAATTTTTTTTATTGTTGTTTTATTCTACGAAAGTAAAATACGGGACGAAGAAGGTGCGTTCATAATTTAGAAACGTGTTACGTAATGCAGTCGGCTTAAAATATTTTTAAGCAAATATATCGATAGTGTATAAGCACTCATATTTAAATTGTTAAGGTTTTTACCCCATTATTGCACAGAAATAGTTTAACAATAGAATTATTATTAATATTGCACTGAAACATTTTCTAGTTTTTTTAACCCATATTTCTCCATTGTCCTAAAAATAGGACAGCAGACAAAAGTGGTCTTTGTATAAAATCTTTGAAGTAATTTAATTGAAATTTAAGATAATTTATTAGTTAAGAAACTACATATTTGCCTTTATCGCAAGTTAGAATTAATTTAGATATTTTTGATTAATTTTTTAAAATTGAGATTTTTGCAGATTTTTTTACTTAAGTTTTCAGCGTACAAGTTTATTAAAATTTTGAGCTCCAACAAAAACATATATATTAATTTACTGGGATAATATTCTATGCTTTCATACCAGTGAAAACATCATAAAAATTTACCTAAAAGATAAATTTTCATTGCATTTTTAACTGTCCTAAAAATAGGACGACGGTAAGATCCACTACTACCAAATCCCCATCAGTTTGTAATGGAGATAATCTTTTCATTCTCTGTTACATTCCAAACATTGCTCTTATACAAATGACCCAGGCACTTTAGTCTAGCTGGTAGGTGCACATTAAGTAATAGACAGGTGTCTGAAATGCGGGAGAGGGGGTTGAATGAATGTTTCATACGTTGACTCAGGAAGACAGTTTGTATTCTAAAACTCATTGAAGCAGACCAAATTTCTCTAGCTTTCGCATGATTGAATTTTAGAGAAGAATAAAATTCCAAAAACACAAAAAAAGAAACCAAATAAGAAACTTGTGAACGAGCCATTATCTCATACAAGTGTCCACAATTTGCTGTCAATAATTACAAACCCTGAGATAAATAAGATAAGATTTGGTTTCTTTATTTGCCTTGAATTATTATTCGTTCTTGGAAATAAAACCTCCTCCGTTACAAGTACCGTTAGAGAACACAGAATGTCTAAATGACCCTTTATAACCTCTAAAACAATATCAAAAATGTAACGCGGCTCTTCAGGTAGCAGTTTTGTTTCAAAAACCAAAGTTGCAGCAGTTCGATGGAATGACACTTGTGTTGTGTCAGTTATGTCCAATTTCGAAGAAACAAAAAAGTGTATCAGCCGCATAAAGAAGAGTAAAAGTTGGCAGAAAACGGGTAAAGATACCAATAGGTACTGCATCCTACAATAAATATAAAAACGGAGTTGACCTACTTGATAATCATGCAGCAACTAACGTTACTTCAATTCAAGGAAAGAAAGCATCCTGGCTTTTATTTGTTAATGCGTTTGAAACAGCTTCATGGAAGCTCAATCAGTTATTTAGTGATGATAGTCTGAGCCTACTTGATATTCGAAGACACATATCAGTTGCCTATTTGGAATTTTCTATTCCAAGAAAACCGTCTTGCAGAAAACTGAGTGTTCAACAGGTTAGTTAAGATATTCTAAAGCTTCAAAACGAACGTGTTATTGTGTAAACCCATAAAATAGATAAGGAAGATGCCAGCTAAAATCGTGCACAGCAAAACCAACAACTATCTGTAAAAAATGTAACTTTGGACTATGCTTAAGATGCTTTCTCCCATTCCACCTACGTAAGAATAATTATTATTCATATTAGATGCCATCTAATATGGGGAATGAAATAGATGAGAGAATTACTTAAGAATTGTAAGAACCATGATCCCCTACCTATTTCCATTTTTACGAACTTGCACATTTTATAATATACATTTGGAACATAAAAAGTAAAACAAGTTGAAAAAACAAAAAGAGTGAAAATTAAAGTTAATCTTTTTAATTAAAGTTCTAAACAGAACATGTCAAGGGAAAAGTGTTTGGAAGCCTTAAACAAAGTCAATTAACTGAACAACAAAATAAAAGTTTCATTCCGAACAACCCACTGAGACCTCTATCGTCAATTAACATAATGGTTTTTAATTCTAAAAAAATTTTTTATATACAATTCTTCAATAAACTTAGACATATTTGAGGCTCTCATTGAATTGGTCTTTTTCTTTTCTACCCGTTTTTGTTGTACGAACAACTATTTTATGTTACATGTATACTACGTTTATTACTATGTTTTTTTACGTTACATGTTTTATTTTATGTTACATGTATGCTATGTTTATTACTATGTTTTTTACGTTACATGTATACTATGTTTATTACTATGTTTTTTTATGTTACATGTTTTATTTTAAGTTATATGTATACTATTTTATGTTACATGTATACTATTTTATGTTGCATGTATACTATGTTTATTACTATGGTTTTTATGTTACATGTTTTATTTTATGTTTTATGTTTACTATTTTATGTACTCACTATTTTATATGTTTAGCAATAAGTGGTGGTTAGTTGTGAGTACCGAGTGTGTGCATATTCAGTTCAGTTCAGTTCAGTTCAGTTTAGCTAAAATAAAAAGGTTGTTATAAGCTTAGTCGGCTGTCATCTGTTTTCCGTGTCTCATCTTTAGTAGGGTCTACATTGTGTGCTTCCAAAAAGAGTAAGACTCTACAACTATTTCGTAAGAAATACGTGAAATTCTAAAACCTCATACGTATAAAAATTCTGAAGGAAAATATTGTAGCTAGTGACACACATGGGGCGCGTAAAACCTGAGTGGTTAAAAAAAATATTTAAATACCTCAAATTTATCTGAAGCAGACTGACACCAAATTAAGGGTAGTAGTAATTATTGTGGTTAAAGATACAGTTAAATAATGGCATTAATTCTCGTTTCAAAAAGGTAGGTTCTGGCACAGAAGATTAAAATAAAAGAAGGAATTTTTATCGGAAATCAAACCAGGCGATTTTCTGAGCCTCGATTTTAGAGACATCTTAAATGACACAGAGAAATGTGATGGCGATTCTTTCACAACGTTTTCAGCAGCTTCGATACAAATAATAAAATTTGAAGTTATGAGCATCATATGAATGAAATCTTTCATCTTACAGAGCCTTAGGATGTAATATCTTACTCAAGTTTCATTTTATTAACTTCCAGCTGGGATATGTTTCTTCAAAACTTGTAACTCTTCAACAAAGGAAAAATTATCGAGATATTGCCAATATGGGAATGAACTGTAAAGGAAAGCGGAACCTATGCATGATAGCTGACTGCCGTTGGACTCATATATGAGAGGCTCGAACTGATGCCACGATCAGTAAAATTAAATCGTAAACTAACAGACATTAATTTTTAACATTTAATATCATATAATTGTGTTCTTTTTGAAATTGGTGTATATATATATAAACTGTTATCATACTTGGATTTACCGGAGTATTAGTTATAAGAAGTACTCAAAATAGCTTCAGGGTTTGGTTTTATAAGATTACGGCAAAGTCTCAAGAGCTATCAGCTTAAGTGAAGGGATGCATTCGTGTAGGATTTTCTAAGGGAAACTGCCTCGTATACATGTTACACATGGGAAAAATCACAGAAATGCCCATGAACCTCGGACCGACCCACCAGTGTTCACTGACTTTACCGTTCGGCCGTTGGAGGGCCAGCTGCAGGAAGAGAGAAGAAAAATTTCCGGTGGGTAGAGCTATGAAATTAATTAAAGGTGTCGTATCAAAGATAGAACAATATTGAGATAGTATGATTGCTTTCTAATACTGAGAAATGCGTTGGAAAGCAAAAACCTCCACAGTAGTCAATCATTCACTGACCATCTATCTATTTACTTAAAG
This sequence comes from Stegodyphus mimosarum, assembly GCA_000611955.2. Classification (NCBI taxonomy): domain Eukaryota; kingdom Metazoa; phylum Arthropoda; class Arachnida; order Araneae; family Eresidae; genus Stegodyphus; species Stegodyphus mimosarum. Next base: position 420,363 of record KK114666.1, read on the forward strand.
TTTCACAACAGCCATTTCTAAGAAGTGGCAAACCAGTTTGTCCTAGAACGTTTTCAAAATGGTGAAAAAGTTATATTTACCTTTCCTTCAAAGCATTCGGTATTAATGTGATATAATTACAAAGTACTTTCTCCCTCCCTCCTGCATGCCTCCTTGGTGTGACGATAGCACACTTAACGCGTATGTGAGAGGTTCAGGTTCGAGACCCGGAGAGGGAATTTTTCGTGTTTCCTACTTCAAAGTAACCCAATGAATCAACAGTGGCGCCTGAACTAAGAGGTAGTGGATGATCATTCTCCACCACCAGGACCTAATCCCATTTTTTTCCTTTAGGTCTCCTAATCCCCAGTCACCCTTTATAAAAGGGGGGGAGTATATAAGGTATTTTCTCCCTCCTTTCTGCATTATATGTTCATTCTGTGTTGAGCCACAGCGACATCGATAAAGAAATATTTCTCTCTTGAAAATGCACACGATTGTTTAAAAATTCATTACTTTTTAGTCGGGGGGTGGACCTGTAATAATAATTTTCAGATTTAATATGTCTTAAACAAGTTAATATTTTTTTAACTTCGCTTGGAATAAAACCTCATACTTAACAAAATTAAAAAAAACATCGAAATGTTAGAGAATAAATTCACATATAAAACTTTAGTCAAACCCATTTAGTTTATATTCCAGCAGTTGAGAAGGAAACATCAGCCTTCAAGTGTTAAAGAAATTAGAGGGTCAATGCAGCATCTACGGTCACATTTTCCTTTCGATTATTAAAATGTTTACATTTCACATTCATTTGTTTGACAGCGAATTTCCTAAATTCCAGGAGTTATTGAAATAAAGCATCTAGCTTTCAAGTGAAATGATTTGCTGCGCATGATTAAATTATTTGTTATTACTAGTTAAATTTCCTTCTTATTACTACTTACTTAACAGCAATTATGTTAATGGTTTTTCATGCTTAGAACACTGAGTGCAATTACAACGATTATTCGTTCAGTATACCAAGTAAGTAACTCTCATTAGCAGTTACTCTTATAAGCAATAGAGGAGGCAATACCTTTTATACTAGATAAATTTTTCTGCATTATTTTTTTGCTTTAACCAATTTAATCAATTTAACCTTTTTCTACGCTTTCTTCTAAAGAAACTTTCGAAAATTTCTGAATATTTTTACTTCCTTATATGAAGTAAAGAAAGTATTGTAATCGCAAAATTTTCCGGTATCATATTCCAACCGCTCTCGAAATCATTTGAACGATATTTTCGAGTGACATAAAGGAATGCTTTTGCCAAAAAGGATTGTAAAATGAATTTAAAATGAATGGAATGAAGATATATTTTTCTTTACTTCTGTACGTCTCTCCGTATGTATTTCGCATAATTGAAGAACGAGTAGGCGTAGAACCTTGAAATTTCTTATATGGGACTGCTGTAAGTTGTGACACCCCCTTTTTCGTTGCAATCAGCTGCACCAATCATATACAAATACATATATAAATGTGATGTACCGAATATAGTCGTAGCTCAAAGTATCAGACGATAAGTTTAAAGAGAAAACAGGATCCATTTATTAATTTCCATGAAAAACAGCAGTTACAAAAATCGGATCCCCGGAGTAAATAAAAAAGAACTAATAACTTTTTGCATTGAAGTTTACTCGATCGTTACATTAATGAAAAGAGCCCTCGATATTCCTTTGGGAGTCATTTTATAATCTTTGGAAAGGCGGAGCTTCCAAGAAATGATGTCAGCCTCAGCCAATCCAGTTCGATTTAAATATTTCCAGAACATTCAATAACTGTACGTGTAGAAAAAGCGAGAAAATCAGCTTGACTACGGGGCTGTCGATTTAGTTTCACGTACTTTCAAATAAGAGATCGTCGCCATTAAAATGAAAAGAACATGCATTTAGAGTTGTGACTGGGGGAAAAAAATAAAAAGTAAAGACGAAATTTAAGTTAGGGTTTTAAGTGAATTTTTGACTATGGAATTTTATTATTACATATATATCTATATATACGTAATAAAGTAGGTGCGCGCTCATGAATCCGGTATTTTTGACTTCTGGCTGTAGACATGGCACTCAGAAAACAGTGATGGCTGAGGGTAAAGGCTTGATGAAGAACATAACAAAACTGAATTGAAGAATCGCCATCTTTATTTTTACACATCTCAAATATTCTCTTTGTGGCGGACAAATTACTTTTCAATCATCGTTGAATACAATAATTTTTGTATGCGCAGATCAAAAAGATGCCACGTTATTGCAGGCAGGATAGCATAAGCGGCGCAGTGTTGTTTGCATAGCAGAAGTCAGGAAAAAAGGAGCTTATTTCCTCGCGAAGCAGAATCAATACTGCGCAAGTGCAAATGTGAATCAAAATCCGTGATTGGTTGATTTTACTTTTAGTTATCTTTTTCAAGCAGCGTTACATAACGATAGAAAAATCTCGAATTTGAAAAAATTGATGAATTTAGGGAGCAAGCACAAAATCAACAATCATTAATTTTGAAGTCGCCAATTATTTTTAAACCAGCCATCCTATTTTGTTATATATGTGTGATATAACAGCCAAAAGTTAAAAGTGCCGGATTCATGAGTGTGCACAGTCATGAATACACACACATTACCACTCTATTACATGACTCGGTGAGCTTTTTTTGTTCTTATATGTCGGTAAATTGCGTATTTTGTTGCTTTAAAAGTGACTGAATGATGTTGTTCTTATGTTCCGGTTACGTTTTTTACTCCTTTAGTTAATCTGCATGCAATAGTTGTAGAATTATCAAAAATTTAAAGGAGAGGGATTAAAGTGGAGAGTTAAGCCTAATGAACCGCCATTTGTTTACATTTGAAACTCGATAGAATAGAGACTTAAGTCAGCTTCTGTATCTTCAATGTCTTTTTGCCTAGTGGGACCAAAAGTAAACTTACAGTTTTCTGCACTGAAAAATCTGCCTTCTTTCTCATTGGCTCAATTGCTTAATTTGCGTGGAAACTCTAATTTCAATTAAAATTTTTTTTTAACTGTTTTGACTGTATTTGATGTTTTATGTTTTTCTGTATTTTACAAATTTTAATGAAGATGTTTTGAGTTTTAATGTATTTCTGCTTTCACGCGACGTGAGGACTGAATGAATTGAATGAGAAATATATCTCTAATGAAATCCTAGGAAATAAGTTTAAATGAAAATGAAGCAAAAAAATCGGTATAATTCAATAGGCCATACAAGGAAGTCATATGGAAGTCACATCAGACTTTTCCCCTTGGTTATCAACGTAATCCTAAACATCGTATCATGTATTTCGATGAAAATGTAAGATTTCTTTCTAAATTCCGTTAATAACTAGAAAAGACTTTTCAGTCCTTTCTATTTGAGCCCCTTTTCCCACAAAAAGACATGCAGCAGTTAACCTTAATTCAGTTTTGTTCAAATTACTTTTGTTCTTCCCTTTACGTAAAGAATTGAAAAAAAAATAACTATGGGATATTATCGCTTAGAGAATAAATGTAATCAGTCTAACTGAGTTGAACATTTTCTGCCATAATATCTAGAGCATTATTTTTGTTTCATTTGCAGTATCTTGAGCATAGTAGGCTAAGTCAACTAATAGCATGTATATGGGTCATAACACTTTATGTTCCCATTAACAGTCAGTGAGTTAGTGTTGAACAACCGTGTCATAGAACGTGCTTATCGTATATACTTGACATGTGTTGCCTAGATGGGTTTATAGTGGTTAGGGCAGACTACTGCGATACCGATGGCCCGGGTTCGAATCCCAGAGGAGGCATGGATGTTTGTAAACGTATAATGTCTGTACGACATGAAGGCATTCTGTCCGCTTGAGAGGACAGTGGTAGGGGAAGAAGAGGTAGGAGACTCTTGGACCCATTCCCCAGGGGGATCTCATTCAAATTGGGGGCGGAACTGAGCAAAGTCGCATTGTCATCTATGGTGCTCATGGCTCTTGCCAATGACAGGCGCAATCTCGTTCTCTTTGCCGCAATGAATTCTGTGGACTTGTTCTAATGTTAATGTTGGACAAGTGAGATAAGTCGTAACAGCAACGTATACTTGACATGTTTGTTATTCACCGATTTTCTTCTGATTTTTAAAACACGCTTAAATAATCTAATAATCATGGGAAATTATACCCAAAATATGTGCAAAACACGGAGTTTGGCAAGTTTTTAGCCTGGAGAAATTCGGTAGGTGATAAGATTTTTCCTAAATAGTTAATATAATATTAGTTACTTTAAAATAATATTAGTTACTTTAATAATTAATTTGTATACATAAAGAAGAAAGTCTGTTGGTTTGTCCTCTAATAACTCAGTTACCATTATAGCTATCGTCACCAAACTTTCTACAACTCTTTTCTGGGTCTTGGAAAAGGTCGACGAGTATTTTTGCTCCAAAAATGTTAGCTAAAATCAGAGCTATTTATTAAAAACTCGGAAAAACGATAATTTTTGGCCCTCATTTTTCCTAGTGGCAACAGTCTCGCAAGCTGGAGATGAAAATCTGCTTTATTTTGCAAGTTGTTGCCACAGCTCGCTTTCGAATCCTAGAGTTTGTTAAAAAAAATTTCTAAGTTTTACGATGAAATCAGAATAGCACTGCCAAACATTATATACATTATTCCCGATTCCAAAAATTCGTGAGCAGCCATTTCGCCTATTCCTGACTTCGTACTACTTTAATAGGCTGAGATATTAATTAAAAACTGTAAAAATGCTATTTTTCGTACTCATTTTTTTGAGTGGCAATAGTCTCGAGTGTTGGAGATAAAAATGCTTTATTTCGAAAATTGTTGCTTCTGTTCCCTTCCAAATCGTTGAGTTTGTTAATCAAAAACTTGTGACTTTTACAAAATCTGTATATATATATATAATGAATACCTGTTTGCGTGTTTGTTCACGTTGTTGATTTCTGATCAATTGTGATCAATGTTTTGCCATATGCAATCGAATACGGGTGAAATATTGGATGGAACTTGAGCTCTTACGACCATTTGATTAGAAAGACGAAAATCATTAAACTCTGCGTGCCATTATTGCTGATATAATGAGAAAGAATTAGCTTATTTTTCTATCGAAATTTTTTATGTGGGTTCCATATCGCATCAGACTGAAAAATGTCTGACTATGAATCGTATTTTTTGCATCGTTATTAGAGAAGGATTACAGCGGTATCGTTCTCTCTGCTGTTAGATGCATTACACTCAATCTAACCTAACTGGTATCGGGTACTTCCGCTAGCAATTAAATATTTTAAAAAGTAAGACACAACTACATTATTCGTATTACAGACAACACGTTACGTTCGCGAGTATGATTTCACCGAGGATACATAACTTTTGAAATTTTTGAATATTTTTCTGCATATGGTTTACTTAATTCTCCCAATTTTTGCCTCAAGTGGGAGTTGAACACCATTCTACGAATGTATTACCAAATCATAATATAGGATTTTCATCGTATATACAAGCAAAGTAATATTTATTGTGTGTTTAGAGCAAAATGGTTGAGCTGAAATACGTTTTTCGTATTTTATGCAGATTGTTAAAGAAAGGTCAGATATTTTTATTATCTATTCTTTTTATTAACCCTTAAATGCATGAATTTTTATTTTTAAAGTCAAAAATACATTAGAATTAATATAAAACAAAACAGGAAAAATGTTGTTAAAAAATTCTAAACTAAGTTTTTACTCCAATTTTTGAAAATATTATTAATGCTAAATGGCAACCTTATTTAAAACAAATATGATAGGCAAATGTGTAATCACAATTTTCCGTAATAATACATACCATGTAAACTTATTCAACCAATTTTAAAACTTTGAATACATCAAAATAACAACAAACACAAAATCAAAAACTCGTGAACACGAATGATGCCAACACCCTACACATCAATTCACAATAATGACCGTTACATCGTTAATGGTGCTACCAGATAGAAACTTTCAAAACTATATGCGTAAACAGTACGTATCCAATTGGTAGCACTATGCAGTAAGCTATAATTTGTGTTTTGATTTGATTTACATGACTAAATATGAGCATGTTGCTAAACTGCAACTACATGCATTTAAAAGTTAGAAGCCAAAGACCTCACGTCTCACAAAAGATGAAGTTAGTTATTGGAGAAGTTAATTAACAAGAACCAGCGTAATGGCTGTAACAATCCTGCAAAAATTACAAACATTTACGCTGATTCTTGTTGTTGAACTTGTAGGGATCTAGATTTATTTTAAATAACCAGTTGCATTTAATTTTAAGTTACTTTCCTATAAGCCTTTATTCCCCTAATTGTCACAAACTTCTGTTTAGCAGTTACTGCTGGTTTGACGTGGCTTAAGCGCTATTATCTTGCTGCCACTATACTTACCTACACGCTGTAGGCTACAGGATTATACGAGCCCTGCAGTGTAATTCTATTATTTGTGAACATCTTCAATTCTTAAGTTAGTTTCATTCTACTGTTTCAGTTTCAGTTACCACCCAAGTTGAGGCAGAGTATGTTAGCGTCAAGTTGACGCATTGTAAATAAGTTAAACTATTAAGAGTTTAATAAATTAAAGAAATTAATTACTCTTAAATTATTAAGAGTTTAATAAAGAGCAGTTTAAACCCTTCCTCGGTGTAATCACTATCTCTCAAGATTCTACACAACAGAAGGACAGTAGAACTTTACAAACTTCTCCAAAATCGTTATTCGAAGTGCTATTTTAACTTGAATTTTCAAAGAAATTATTTAGTTATTCTGTCATTAATCAAATCTAAATCTTTGATTGGAATTTCGTTCACCAAACCTAACATTGGAGAAAGAAGTTGTCCTCAATGTTTCATTTTTATATTTATCAGGTTTTTCTGTCAACTCTCAACATCCCTTTTTAATTCGAACTTAAACATTCCACAGAATGTATAATATCGGCAAAAACTAATTTTCTTACCTAAAATTCATTCTTTTGAAATTTTGTTTCATGCGTACAGCATAAGAGGACAATGCACGAATATTCTAGCCAATAAATTAACGAAATCGTTATTCTTGTGATCTCAAATATTTGCTCTACGTGGTGAAAAAATGAGTATACATTGTAAAAGAGCTTTTTTACGGCTCAAGGCATGAAATGGGAAATTTTGTATTATTAGTTTTCCTTTTAATCCCGAACTCTACATTTTTTATTGCAAAAAATTTTAATTGGTTTGAAAACTAAAAAAGCTTGAAATTAATGTAGAAATATAAAAAATTAGGATTCATAGTCGAGAGAACTTTTTTGTTTAAAAGTCTTTTTAAAATATCAAAACCGAAGTATAGCAAAAAGTCCAAGCATCAGGTGTTTACCTTATCTGTGAATTGCTTTAAAAAGTTGATTTCGTCGAACTTATCTCATTGACAGTTACTAAAATAACATATTTAATTATCTACTACGAGTAATTTACTTTCTGTGAAGTACTACTTGCTCCTTGTAAAGAATGTTAAAACCCTCCAATTTTAGCGATGAATCAAAAGGCTGTTTAAAAACAGAATATAAGACAAAACAGATAAAGCAAGATTTGTAACAATGTCTGTAAGCATCAAAAAAGAGGGCAAAAAAATAGAAGTAAATGTGAAGCTATATTGTTTCCATCCGATTACAGTTAATCTGAATATTGAATTAATTCCCTAGTTTGTAAGACGAATTCTCATCATCTTTAAATCAGAATTCCAATAATACAAAACAATTTATATCAAGCGTAAAAGCGGTTATAAATTGTTTTTTTACAACAACTTGAAGTTACCAAAACTAAAATTTGCTAACAGGACATTAAAATATGCAATTTACATCCTGAAAATAAAGTCATGGTTCAATATTTTGTACACTAATAATAGGTGAAAGCGAAATTCATCAACAATCAGTACAACACTCTGAGTCAATCAGTGCTACAGCGTTTCATGTCTGAGTTACCAGTAACATCCTACATAACATAGACTCTCTCTCGTTACTCAAACTCATCTAATTGCATTTCTGGCGAAATCTTCAGAAAGTAGAAGTCAGAAAAGATTTAACATAATATAAATATGTTAACTGAAATAAAACTTCAAAGCGAAAACTATTAAGAAATTCAAATTAAAGGAATGATTGTACAAATTATTAATATTAAAAGTGATGTAACGTATATGAACTGTGAACGAAATTCAAAGTTAAAAGAAATAGTAATTATGTTGTGGGAATTTATACTTATTTTAAACAACCAGTTAAATTTGTGTTCTTTCCTATAAGCCTTCATTCCTAATTGTCAACGCCAGAATGTTTAAATTCGGTAGCGCGTGTGAAGTAATGCAAATTCTACCAGTGGGAATAAAGATTTAAATAACAAGTTCTAGAAGGGAGAGTTAGAGAGTGTGGGAAAACTCTGTGCTCGTTGTAGCGTGAGCTTTTGCTTAGCATTTATTGGTGGTTAAACGTGGCGTAACAGCTATTACTTTCCTGCCTCTAGATTTTCAACGCCCTTTTAGGAAACAGAATAGTCTGAGCTCTGTAGCGTAATTCTACTACTTGTGAATATCTCCAGATTTTGAGTTTAGTTCTTACTGATTTCAGCTACCGCTAAGTAGTCGCGTAATTTGTTAGCGTCGAGTTGACGCATCGTAAATAATTAAAGAATATAATAAAGGGTACTTTTAAACCTTCTTCTGTGCAGTCACTACTCTTCCAATTTTCACACAGCAGATAAGTAAGTGATCGTACAGTGCACTGAGGAACCGGAGAGTGAAATGTCGTTTTTAGACAATGTGCCAAAACAAATCTGACTACAATATTAAGATAAATAAAGAGACACGTTACGTAAATAATTGATTTGCCACATGTAAATGCTGCGGCAGTTACGCTGTTAAATGTTAAACGCTGGCAGTCCTGAGTCGCCTCGCTGAAAATGCTAAACAATGGTACGCTTTCGTTGTTGTGGTTTTAGGCAGTCTTGCAGAATATCCAGTGTTTTAAAACTGTTTCGATAAACTGCAGACCACACTGGGAGTTACATTTAGCTGTGTAGCCAGCTGCGCTTGTGATCCTGCTGCCTCCAGTTTACAGACCTGAGAGACACTCCATTTCATTCCTTCATCAATATGTTCGTGGTTACTCATTTTACCCAAGACCTTATAAAATTTACCCAAATCTTTCGAGAAATGCGGCGAATGTTGTGAAAGTGTACGAAAATACAAATCAACAAACGCGCGAAATTTACGGATAAATTCAAAAAAATATCTAGGCGCATTTTTTTCTGTTTGAGCCAAGAATAATTCACTTGGCGAAGTTCTCAATTTATAGCAACCTGTTTTCCTTTGCCTTTTTTTCTTTGTGCACGAGTGAGAAAGAACGTCATCGTTCATACTTTCAAATAATTTTAACAAAGTGCGTAAACCACATTTGGCGTTATTATCGCTTATAACAAATATGCCAAATTTCAAACCGCGCCAGTATGTAAATTCATGTATATCTTAGGAACTTCCCAATAAAAAAGTCTTGATTTTTTGCAGGGGTGCCTAGAAATACATCTACTTTAAAATGATGACAAAGATATTATAGGTTATGATTCAAAATGTTTTTCGAATAATTTATAAAAATTATTTAAAAATAAAAATTTTGAAAATAAATCATAAAAAGTTCGCGAATTTTATTTGGAATGAAACTAAATTTCGAAATATTAAAGGAAGAATCAAATAAGTTTAATAAAAAAAGAGATTTTAATAAATATATACCAAATTCAATTAACATTGAGGAGATAAAATTTTGAGAGCTAATTTTTTAAAAACTACTCGTGCGATTTTTACAATACTTGACAGTTTGGCATAATTTCAATCGTAGAATCGCAATATGGAAAAAATTGGTATGTCATTTTATAAGGTATATCTCTCATTTTCTTAGCGTGACTTCGTGGTGTAATGGTCAGCACACTGATCCGGTATTTCAGAGGTCCGTGGTTCGATCCCTGGCGAAGGCATTGCATATTTTTCACCTGTCCTGCTTCGTAATAACCTAATGTCTCTACACTGGCGCCCGAACTAAAAAGGTGGTGGATGATGATTCTCCACCACCGCGATTTGGCGATTGGGTCCCCAACACCTCAGTCGCCCTTTAAAAGGGGGAGTATATAAGGTATTTCTCCCGCCTTCTTCGCATGCCTTCGTGGTGTAGTGGTCTGCATGCTCGACGCGTAACCGAGAGGTCCGTGGTTCGATTCCCGGCGAAGGCGTTGCTCATTTTTCAAGCTCCTGCTTCGAAACAACCTAATGTCTCTACAATTTCACAAAAAGTCCGATTTCTGTGTCAAAATACCTATATTATAAATGCTATGTATAAATCTAATACATATCCTAAATCACGCTTTCGAGATCATAAAAAACGCGAGTTGAATTTCGTCAATCGGCCCAGTAAAACGGGAGGTATGGAAATGTGTTTTTTTTCGCAGTGTACATACGTTTCGTAAAAATGCACATAATTTACAAATCCTTTTAATTTTGCTCACAAGTATATTTAAAACATATAATCTGTGACCGAAGGATTAATGTTGCAGACAATATTCAATTTCCTTTTAGGTTTCTTTCAAGGGAGTTAAGAGAAAAAGGTAGCTTTTAAGAAGCTTTCATCACATGAATGCAAACATAAATAACATCGTCTAGAAAGCCATCAAAGAAGACATCTCTTTACAGGCAGTCTTCAAATGCTTTGCCGTAAATGTTTACTTTTACGATTAAAGCTTCCAAAGCAGAAATATCGCGAGCATAAAAACACTATCCAACATTTAGAAAGTAAAGTTTTCAGGATTATATCACATAATGCTACACGTTTTTTCTCTTTAAAGGATTTATAGCAAAGAATTGCTAGAATTTTAAACAGCAGATATCTCAAAGATAACCGTCCATACGAGGATAGTCTTTACATTGGATACTAGGAACAAATATCTGAGTTTTAAGCGCTTAAATTGCTTTATGCGAGATATAACACGTAACTGTAAGCATTCAAATTTTTGGTCAGTTTCCTATCAGGGAACCATAATGTCTGTCAGTTAGTCATCAGTTTAGCAATCAGTCGTCAAGGGTTCATGTATGCAGTTTGCTTCAAGTACTCAAAAACTACGCCACATTTCTTCAGAACATAAAATATAGCACTTCTGAAATTTTCTTTCTTCTTCGTGTAAAATACGTTTTCTTTTGAAGCATACAAAACCAAACACTAGGTGCAGCCAATGAAAAGTTAGAAGTTAAGTACGGAAGTTGCATATAAAAAAACAGACTGGGTTTGGTTTAGGGTATTTGAATATGGTAAAACACACAAGGACTATCTAAATAAAGGGGTTTCTTCGTGGAGAAATTTGTAAGGAAAACTGCCTTTTACTCACGTTGCACATGTTAAAAACCACGAAATATAAATATGCAACAAGCCCAATCTCCTGGGACTGAACCCGTGTCAAGTATTAAAGAATTCTCAATCACTTGTCCACTGAACTCGTATCCAAAAAGCAGAGAGAAATGCAGGAACGTTTGAATACCTATTATTGACCTATTATTTGAACACGTATTTGACCATTGCATGACTAGATGGGCATGGGAAAAAACATATTTTCAATACATGATTGTCCAAATAAATAAAGGGGTGTCTACCTAATAAAGGGCTACCTAAATAAAGGGGTATCATCGTGGAGAAATTTGTAAGGAAACTGCCTTTTATCCACGTTACACATGATAAAAATGAAAAAAACTAAATATGCAGCAAGTCCAATCTCCTGGGATTGAACGCGTGTCAAGTATTTATGAGTCCTTTATCACTTGTCCACTGGACTCGTATCCAAAAACAAAGTTAAAGATAAATGCAGGAAATTTTGAATACAAAATATGGGCATTAGTTTTGTCCATTTTATTACCAGATGGGCATGAGGAAAAAAAAACATTTTCAACATGATTTCTAATTTCTCTGCCCTTCTGCAAGTTTAGATTGCAGTAATATTGTGTATGTTCCTTTAAAACACTTGAATCGTTAAATGCTAAAAAAATATTAATTTATGTTGCTGGGAACATCGTAAATACAACAATAAAATATAAAATGTAAATATATACTTTTTCAAATGGTAATAGGATTTTTAATGATCAAAATATTATGCCATGCATGCGTATTTCGTTGTCGTTTTTTTACTTTACTTTTGAATTTCGTTCTACTAGGAATAAAATGCAAAATATTTCAATAATATTCTATAAATTCAGCAAACGCTATACAATTTAGCAGAAAATATCTGCTTGTTGGGCTACATAATACTCCTGAAATAGCAGATGATATTTAAATAAACCCTATTGTTATGTCATGTTTTATAACTCATAAATTCTCTGATAAATATTTCTGTTATTATTTTCGTTAAACTATCAAATTTTCCTCCAGCTAAACGCTCAGAACCTTAGGGGAACAAATGATAAAAATGTATTTGTTGACCATGCTCTATTTATTTAATATTAGCGGGGAAGTCCGCCAAATGAGTGGGTTGCAGCCAAAGCAAAATTTGCAAGTTTTATGTACCTCTAAAAGGCAAATGTATGAAACCATTTCAACATAAAAGAAACTAGTTAATTCTTTCCAAGCAGAAACCAATGTTTTTTATTGTCGAACCAGGAAACTAAAACTCTGACGTTTCGGGTTAATACGTATAAAGGTTAAGGTTAGTTTAGGTTATTCAATTATGGCAAAGCACACGAGGGCTATCTGCCTAAAAGGACGGATGCCTTCGTGGAGGACTTTCTAAGGGAAACTAGCTCGTATACACGTTACACATAATACGTATAAAGTCATGATTTAAATATAATGTAATACAACTGTTTCTCAATATCAGTAAAATAATTAACGTGGAAAAACCTATTGTGTCAATTATCCTACCCTGAAACAAAAATGTTGCCAACAGCAGCTATTTATTTAAAATGCTGTCATTAACAAACAATTTTCAACATACAGTAACTTCACATGCAATCGCGTGCTTTCTTCAGCATCAGAATATGAACTTACACAGTCCAGTCACATTAATGTGACCACCACGTACTTTCCATGTCAGAGTTAAATAACCAATCACAGAAGGCAGGTGGCAGCACAGTGCAGTTGAGCGTATATAAAGGGTGTGTGAGGGCTTCGGAAAACATTTCAATCGTTGGCGTAATGCAGAAACGAAGCGATTTATCCGACTTCCAAAAGGGCATGATCATTGGCTTTCGGGCCAAGGGTGGAAGCATTTCCGAAACGGCTGAGTTTGTGAACTGTTCGCGTGCCGCCGTGGTAAAAGTGTAC
>KK114666.1:434765-464311 GCA_000611955.2 Stegodyphus mimosarum
AATAATGAAGATTTGCATATATGTATGCATATTTCTCCAAATGTCACAAAACAACGGTACCTAGAGCCATCCAGTTTTGAATAACGTACGTTTCCACCCGAATAGGCGCATCTGGAAGCCCGAATTTGGAATTTGTTTTATTGTCCATTTCATATTTTGTAAAACTTTAACGAATTTTCGATGAACAAATTCAAACGATTTAAGAGCGACCAATAGCAACACTCTACGGGGGAAAAATACCTTTTTATCTAAAGCGCACGGAACTGTGTATCAGAAATTCTAAAGATAGACTCATTTTAAAATTATTTTGCGATATTGCTATTGAACTGAATTTTATGGTTTAAGTGCGGAGAACATAATATTTAAAAAATAAAGGTAACAAACAAAACGTTAAAAGTGCCTCTTTGGACGTAATTTAAAATGTGAAACCTGCCAGATTTTTATTATTATTCTTTTTTATTTTTTTATTTCATATTTTGTGAAACTTACAAATTTTTCATTACCGGAATTTACGATTTGAAAGCGAGCAACAGCAATGCTTTTTGAGATAAAGCGTTTTTATCTTTAATACGCAAGACTGTTGCCAATCGGAAAAATGAGTCTGAAAATTAGTGTTTTTAGAGTTTTTAATTAATATCTTGGCTGCTTAAAGTCGTACGAAGATGGCTTCCCACGAATTTTTGGAATCGGGAATAATGTATTTAATGTTCGCCAATGCTATTGTGTTTCATATTTTGCAAAACTTAGAAATTTTTTATTAACAAACTTTGCGATTTCAAATCGAGCAGTGGCAACACTCCCAGAAATAAAGCAGATATCTATCCTCAGCGTGCATAACTATTGCCACTCGGCAAGATGAGAGCGAAAATTAGCGATTTTAGAGCTTTTAATTAATATATTCGCTAATTAAAGTCGTACGAAGATCAGAATGGTCGAAATGATTTCTCACAAATTTCTAGACTCCAGGAGTACCTCTTTAGAAATTCAACTCCCCGCCGTTCCGAAGGAGATAAAGCCAAAAGCAAACAGACAGACGCGCAGAGATTTTAGTAGGATAGATATTTAGTATAGTTAAAATTACCTTAATTATTACACTATCAAAGAAAGGAATGCAAGAGAGGGTAATTAAAGCCAATGCATGTTAAAAGAAAGAGAAGTAAAAAGGAAAATGATCAGTGATTTTTCAATAATACTGAATTTGAAATCACTTTTGTATAACCTGTAGATTCAAACATTAGTCGCTGTACTTTCATAAAATTGATATTAAAATGTCATTTATATGGGTTTTATTCGAAAAAAATTCATAAAATTGTTAGCGATTTGTTCTAAATTTAGATTAAACTTATAGAAGTTTTTCTCATTCAGTAGTACTTTAAAAGAACACTTAATTTAATATGAAAAAACGATCACAATGTTAAGTTTCACTCAGTTACTGGTGATATGCTATAAAATCAAAAGGGCATTTGGTTTTTTTCATTGATTTATGTCACATCATAAATTAATAAACAGAATGTTTATTAATTTATGTTTTAAGAAAAAGTCTTCAACTCTAGACACATCACTCTAGATTAATCCATTTACAACATGCTGGTTATGGGTGAAAATTCAGTTCAAAATCAAAGGCATAATAATTCATACACATTTGAGTTGCTAAGTAACTCGCCAGCTAGCATTGCTGTTTTCATTTTGGTCAAAGGCAAATATGCTGTAAGAATTTCACATCTGAAAGAGAACTGTAACGTAAAATTTCATGAAATTAAAATTAAATATATTAAACACCTTGTTTCAAATGCATTTCGAACAAACCCTTCTTTTATAAAACACGTGTCTTTGGCCTTTCTTTACATTTCTTTATATTTCTAATGGTCGCTGTAGAGAAACACACATTCGTAGCGTATGCCAATGCCTTTGATGCAAACCTGGGGGCAACCTGTAGTACTGTACACAACACGCACGGTTGCTCCCACATTTTTGCACCAACACTTTCATCTCTTTTACACGTGCGAAGAGGAATCGATAAAATGCTTTTAGCGTAGAACAAGTCTCTTTTCCATGTGGCGTAAGAGACCCCAGCTTCAACGGTTAATGCAATTTCCTTCTTTTGCCTTGTGACATTCGCTAAGGTACAAGAGTTTTCCATCACGGCGCTTTTACCGTGTTCGCGCTGTTCCTCCACCCCCAGACCCTTCTCGGCCCCCTGAACTTCGTATTTTGTTTTCTCTTTCAGTCTTCCCTTCTTCATCACAGAGAATGTCGCCTTCTCTTCATCTTTCCCCCTTTGCTTCATATACTTTTCTCTTTTTTTCTCTCCTTTTTTCTGGCTTTTCCCTTTTACCCAGGCTTCGGTACATTTTATCTGGCTTCTTTTGCTTTCCACCTCTATTCTGAACGTGCCCCCTTTTTTTCACTTTATCCCTGATACCCTTTTTCTTGAAGGGATCGTACAATAACTGCGATAGGTTAGCTGAGCTGGCCATCAGGAAGCGAAGAAGATCGTAACGGTAATTTCTGCCCGCTATCTTGTCCCATTGTGAGGAGGAAATAGTAGTAGTTGATTGTCCAACATTAGCGCTATTATTGTTATAGTTCTAGGGAATACCGTTACATTATATTCGTTATCTCGGCTTTCGAGGTCTTTTTCTTTTAGTTTTGGTCTCGTCCTTTTGGGAAAAAAATATCTCTTGTAACTTACTCTAACATACATTTACTTGAAGCAAATGGGGCTGAAAGGTCATTTATAGTAATACTATAGTCTACGCAAGTCTTAAGAATTGTAAGATGTCATGATGAATACACTGACAGAGAAAAAGGTGTAAAGAATGTATAAATTTTTCAATTATTGTATAGTTCCAGATTGCAAACTATATGGAAAGTAATAGCTCTGATTCTCTGCATAACAGCTGAAAAAAAATTATAAATGTTTTAAATATGTTTCATATAAAAAGCTTTTTAGTCTTAAACCTTCATTATTACTCATTTTGAAAAAAACTTTTTTTTGCATATATAAGTAAATATTGTTGTAAAGTGTTTTTGTTTTTATTAATCCGAAAATTTAAATGAACAAGAGCATCATACATTTAACCTAATAATTTTAACAAACATTAATATTGCGTAAGAGTTCGTAATGGATTGAATGCACAAATCGATAAAATGTTAATAAAATTTATTCTTTTCACAAGAAATAAAACAAAATGCTGAAATATTTCTTAGAGATATTCGCACAATATCACAATATCACAATTTATAGTACTAGAATATAAATAATACTAGAATATAAACAGAACTCAGATTCAAAATACAGAGAAACTAATTCGATCTCACAGCGAATTCGCTACAATCAATAACAACACTAAGTAAACAACTACAATTCGCTTAAAACAACTACTAAGCTCAGATGTTTTAATCCGGCTTTTATAAGCTTTTTAATCATTCACTAGAATATTCTGGTAAAATCTATTTTCTCGATTTTTCTGGATAGCAACCGCAATTACGAGATATCTATTTATTAAATGTAGAACGCACGCGCTCCTGTGTCTTTACTTTTCTGGTGTACCTTTCTCTTACAATTCGTCAAGCACTGCATTGCACGTGTAAATAAAACAATTTAATTACAATTCTACTAAAAATAACTGAATAAACACAAAACTTGTAATGTTTTAGTTTAAACTAGTAAAGTTTTATTTTAATTTTCATTTTTCTATCTGTTCTTATTTCAATTTCCCGTTAGAAGAAGCGCGCGTTTCAGCTTTATGCTAATTTAAAGTGGAACCAAGTTTACATTTAAGCGAGAGGTAGGAACCTCTCAGTGTAAGAGAGCTTTTAGTCTCAGACCATTGTTACTCTGTTCAGTGTTCGCCTGACCAGCTAGTATTTAAATTCTAAGCCTTAGCGCTGTCACGCTATTACTTATTGAAGTAATTCTAAGCGCTTTAGTATTAGTTAAATCTTGCTACTCACCATTTAGCATAGAGGCTAACCTCGCGTTTATAGCTCTGTGAGCAAAGACTACTTAATTTCTATTTAATTTTAGTTTAAATTATTTGGTTGTTCAGTTTAGACCCAAGTGCGGTCATTATTTTCTGTTATCCCTTCCGAGTTGGGAAGTGGCTGTAAATAGTGGTTTAATAAAAAGGTAATTTTAAACCCCTCTTACGTGCAGTTCTTCTACCACTTAACCACAGTTTTCTACCACAGAACACAGCTGCATTTAGCTCCCTGTTCAAGATCAGTACTTAACGTTTCACGAAGATGTTCGCCAAGAATATGCACCGAACACACAGTCCTGACAAAATCATAACAATATTGTTGCGTGCGTACAGATTCGTAATAGATTAAATGCACACAGGGATCATGAATAATGTTAATAATTTTTTTTTTAAAAATAAGTACTTCAAAGTTCTGAAATTCTCCACAGAAATACTAGCACAGGTGTCACAGATGTTATACTGTAACAGTATCCACATACTGTGACACTGTGTGATGTTATAATCTGACACAGTACAATAAATAGTTACGCTTGAAACTACCAGAAACGTTAAACACAACGCAATGCAAAGAGCATCCAAAGAGAAAGCTAACGGGGATATCTCAGTTCACGCGGAACTAAACAACTCGCAACAATAATAACTAAGCAACTGAGAGCAGAAGCTCTCTCTTCAGTCTTAAATAGATTTCAACCGACCGCCGAGATATTTCTAGTACCTTCTGCTTCTCGAAATTACTGGAAAGCAATACAAGGGGAGAATTACGGTTACAGCTAACATAGTAGTCAATTATATTTATTCAATTGCAATACATATTGAGGTGATACATGGGCCGAACCAAAATGTTGCCAAATTGTCACCAAATTTAGCGACTTTTCGAGATTTTCCGCAAAAACCGTTATCAGCTTGACGATACCTCGCCAAATTATTAAGATACCCATTTACTCAAATGATACCCATTTACTCTCTTAATTTGTCTCGCTTTACATCTCGCATAAAAATACAACAATTTTACTTATAATTCAACTAAAATTACCGGTCCAAGTACAAAATTCGTAACATTATCATTTGTATATTTATTAGCCAGGAGTATTTCTATTCTAATTATACTATTAATGCTTACCTTGCTTGTCGGTAATGTTAGCAATTAATTTTATCTGAGAGATTTCTTCGAAGAGGCAAAGTTTGGGAGATGTATGTCTTAAAATTGCAGCAGAGTTTTATGTTAAATCGAACTGCAGAATGTTTCATGTTTGTTTTCAGTTTTCTTAATTTAGTTTAAGTCCAAATAAACGTTTGAAGCGAAGCATTTGAAATTACCCTCCAAAATGAATATTTTCAAATAATGCAACATTATTTGAAAATATTCATTTTGGATCACAACTATTAACATTTTAAGTAATACAAGCATAAACTCTCTTTATACATTTAAATATAAACTCTATTAGAATTTATGTATTATGGTATTGATAACTTCTTAGAAATGCAATATGCTTGTTTCAAGTGTAACAGACACGATATATTTTTAAAGCCAAAAGATTTTTCTACCTGTACATAATATAAACTAATGTAATATACGAGTATGCTGCAACTCTCCTGACCAATAGTAATCGGCCTCGTGGTAAATACACGACATCCAGCACAGATTAAAACAAAAATAATGTTAAAAAACATCAAATCAAAAGTCCTAATATTGCCATTTTTAAAGTTCATCAAATCCTCTGCAAATGTAAACTCTTTACTGTGGCAATGGAGTTCCTTTACGTTGTCATGTTTTTCCTAACATGTCAAAATAATAAGCAGTCGTCAACGAAATATCGTACATTGTCTTCAGAACTACAAAATTTAAAAATTTTATTAATTTGCAAATGAAATCTTTTCAGGTACGCCGGAAAGCATCTGTACGCAGTAATTATTTGATTGCAATCACAATCGCCCCTGCGACAGCTGTCGGCTGAACAGAACGACGTCAGTAATTTACTTGTGCGGCAAGGTCTTTTGGACTTGGTGTAAGATTTCCTGCCCCAAGGGGATTAGGAACAACAATAACAATCGCATAGCATTCTAATATTTTAGGAACTTCATACGCGTGCAAAAACATGCGCTTATAATGCACATGCAAATACGTACATACACGTACAAAAACACGTACATAATATAAGGCATCTGAGAAGGCCCACCAGCGACCGAAATTTAAAGTCACTGAACCCACTGGTAATTTGGTAATTCATCTTGGCTTCGATTCCATCCAAACGGTCAGACTGCATGGGCGTTTTCATGGTTTCCTCCGCATGTAGCATGGATACAAGCCAGTTTCTCTCAGAAAGTTCTCCGCGAAGGCATCCCTTGCGTTAAGTAATAGACCCCGTGTGGTTTGCCGATCCAAACCTAACGTGTTAGAAATATCTCTAGTTAACGAATTTAAATGATGCACAAATGTTACTAAAATTTATCAAGGCGTATTATATGTTAAATATATATGCAAAATTAAGTAAGTAAACTAGATTATCAGGATTAAAATAAAGAATTCATTTATTAAGAATTGTAACAGTTATTTCTTTAAATTCTTCGAATTTTTTTTAACAAATACCTAAGGAATAAACTAGTAAGATATAATAAAAAACTCTTTCTTTCAGAAAATGCTAATGATTTGAGTACTGGGTATGCGTGAGTCAACATGCGAGATAAATTAAAGGCCTTACGTTTCGCGTAGGGATAACACGTGCAAAAAGCTGGTGGTAGGTTACTTGAATACTGCAAAAACACAAGGTCTACTTGCGTGAGAAGAGGTATGCTTTCGAGGAGGACATTTTAAAAGAAACTGGTTGGTATTTACGTTACACATCATAAAAGCACGAAAACTAATCATACAGCGAACCCGTTTGTGTGGCTTCGAATCCTAGGTGTATTACCAGCGTTGAATGATTTTAACAATTCCGCCACTGGTGGAGCCTCAGAATGTGATGAATGATAAATACTCTGTAACGTAATTATAACATAACATACCGAAGCAAGAGTTTCGGAAACTCCGCTAAGGGAATTTCTGACATGAAAATTAAGTTTGCAAAATTCATCCTCCTAAAGCTTAATCTTTTTTCTTTTCATATTATTCATTGTTATATGAATATTATAATACATCTAATAGAATGGCTATTAGAAAAATGAGTCATTAACATTGGCCCATCCCGTTTTAACGGATTTTACAACTACGTTTCCCATCACGGGTTTAGCGTTGATTCCTTGACAGAATATTCCGATAGCAAGAAAAGGTTATCTTCACTAATGTTTCGATGTTAAGCACTTGCTATATTTATGCTAAAAAGGAGATGTGGTTAAGATTTCTCGACCTCTAAGCTTCTTCCATCCAAAAGAAAAAGATTTCTTTTAAATTTCTCTATAATAATAATTATTATTATTAAAGGAAAATAAGTACAATTTAGAGGGAAGCATAACAAATTTTAAAAGATTTTCTTTTAAATTTTTAGGAAAATAAATACAGAGGCTGTTCGCACAATTTTTAGTGGATTTTCACTATAATTACAGAAATATTTTACCTAAAATGTTTGTGTTTTTAATATTCTACTTGATATCCTTTAAACTTCACTATCCTTATACACCGTAATTTCCAGGACAATAAATACTTTGTAGTATCGTAACAGGTATTTTATCCCATTGCTCTCAAACAGCTTTCCAAAGATTAAGAAGAGTGTACGTCTACGTTTGTACAACCCGCTTTAAGCGCAGAAACGCATTAGTGACAGATCAAGAAATGCGGCTGTTTACATTTTCTTGATGCAGTTCTACTAATTCATGGCACTGTGGCTGAAGAAAGGTATTTCATATTTGAAAATTGGGAAAAATATGCTTTTGATAAAATGGGAAGTTGAACTTAAATTTTTTCTCCACTCTCTTTATTTTTAATTTTTGCTTTATATGAAAAAACAACAATAATCATAAATCGCTTAGAAAAACTTTCCTTAAATTCGTTGAACTATTTTCCTCCTCTTTGATAATAATAAATGGATCTCCTTTTATTGCAGTCATTTACGTACACCCAAGATTCGTATATTATGAAAACATTTTTCCATTTTTGTCCAGATAAATGTTTCTCATAAAGAATTCTGCAGCGTGTTCTGCTTTCGGCGATACGTCGTGTGTAGAAAGACGATGCACATTATGGTTTTTCTCCTTTTTAAGATTCAAATCAGAATTAATTTTCTTATTTATCGTTGTAACTGAGCATTTTAATGATGTTTCAATTACCCATTGGTTTCGGGGAATTTCTTTGAACATGAAATATCTTATTTTGTAACGTTTTTAGGTTATTTCGAAGCAGAGAATACTGAAAAATAAGCAATATCCTCGCCGTGACTTGAAACCACGGGCCTCTCGAATACGCGTCGAGCGTGCTGACCACTACACAACGAAGGCATGCAAAGAAGGCGGGAGAAATACCTTATATACTCCCCCTTTTGAAGGGCGACTGGGGATTAGGCGACCCAATCGCCAAATCCTGGTGGTAAGGAATTATCATCCACTACCTTTCTTACTTCGGGCGCCATTGTAGAGACATTGGGTATTTTTTTTTTGAAAGCAGGCAAGATGAAAAATAAGTAATGCCTTCGGCAGGACTCAAACTACTGACCTCTCGAATAACCGTCAAGCCTGCTGACCACTACACTACGAAGGCACGCGAAGAAGACGGGAGAAATACCTTATAACGTTTGCAGCATTCGAAACATTCCGCTTTTTTTCCCTTGGATATATATATTTGGAGTAATTTTTCCTCTTCAAGCTAAACTTTGATATTTGTTTCCTTAGCTATCGGCAACATTACGTATTGTAACTTTAGATATCTGAAAACTATGGCTTTCACAACGTTTTTTAGTGACTAGATACGAATAATTTCCTTCGGAAAAAACAAAAAAATAGCCTTCCATCCACTTGCTTCCTTAAAAGCGACATTTTTCATGAGTACAAAACTATCAAGTAGCAGAATATAATTTATACTTTTAAAAATATAATTGCAGGTAAATAAAATCCAAGCAGAAGATTTTTTTAAACAGCAAAGCAAAATCGTCTAAAAAATGTACGAACAGCTTCTCTACAATTTCCATAAAAATTAACTTAACAATAAGCGTTACAAATTTTTTTATTAAATTAAAATTAAATTCTTATTTAAATCTCTTACTTAACTTTAAACTGATTTTCGTAAGCTGAAGGGCAACGTACGTCATTTAATATAACGATTATCGATAATTACTTAATTATTTAATACAGAAAGCCAAATAAATCTGATTAAAATTTATAGGAAAACGAAATTAATATAATTTAAAACTATCATTATGCGTAATATTCCCGATAGATATGAAACGGAAGCTGTGAAAAACAAACTTAAGTAAATAATAACAGGAAACAACGAAAACCAGATATCATAGAAACCAGACCAACAGATATCATTAAACGTGTTTGGTGTCGAAAATACTCGTTACAGACATTTTCTGAAGGCGTCAAAATAAGTTTTCATCAGTGTAAAAAATTAGGCGATTTAACAATATACTCATTTCTCAATAATTGATTTATTTTTTATTTTATGCATTATAAATAACTTTTATGAATATTAATACCATTAGGTTAATTAATGAAATTCGACATTGCATTCAGCTCGACTGCAGAAAAATTGCTTACGTTGGCATCCAATGAAGAATTCGCTTATTTTAAATTCATTTCTGTCTTCATTATATTTAAAAGAAAATGAGCAAAAATCTTTCACAAATACTCATTGAAAATGTTTATAAATATCATTGATTTTTTTTATATATTTCTTGAGAAAATTCTAAATAAAATATTGACAAATATAAGTTTCCTGCAAACATTTCCTGGACTGATAAGAAGTGACAGAATACTAATTTGAAATTACAAAATCCTTTTCGTTCGTTATTAGTTGAGTCAATTGAAAATAAGCAAAATTTATTTCTCGAAATTTCTCCAATTCAACATAAAATGTAGTTTTGTGCTTTTTCCTAAACATCCGCATATTTATCATTCATATATCGACTTATTATAATAGTCATAACAAGAATTTTGTTCGCCATCCATATAAATAAAATGACTGCATTTCTAAAGGAAATGCTCGCATATTATATTTTTTTATCAGAGTTTTATTGTAAATGGAGATTTTTTTTTGTGCGTGATTTTTTTATGAGAACATATTTAAATCCTCATTATTTCGTTTAAAACAGCTATAAGCGGAATTTTTACATGTAATATTTATGTAAAATATTGATAAATTTTGACTATAATTTTATAAATTAAAGGTCCATTAAAGAAGTATACTCAAATACCAGTATAAATGAATGGCCAATAGTAAGGAAAGCATAATTATCTTAAATTATTAGAATGATCATATTATTTAACACTTTCGCATCGGTAGAGGCCAAAATTTGTTTCTTTAAAGCATCTGAGATGCCCATATAAACGAATTTTTGGTGGAATGGATTTCTTTCCTCCATGGCAAATCGAATGCTGCAGTGTTAACAATAAACTATTTAAGTGAAGCGATTACTTCTCTCTTGGGGATCTTTGTGCGGTTTCACCAAATGTGTGTAGTTTACCCTTAGGACAAGATTGCAACTGCGAGTATCAGTAGTTAAACGTTGACGCTGAACAAAGGAAAGAGAAGGTGCATTCAAATAGCAGTGCTACTTCTGATAGCTTCAAATGAATGATTGGCGTGTCATTTAACTGCTCTTGAAGCCAATAAACCATGCACTAATGTAATGGGTTAAAGCTCCAGTAGAAAATGGACGCAGGTGTTCGGGTGATCTCCGGATGTCTTGAATGCTCGGGCATTTCGGGCGACTTCGTTGTGAAAGAGCTAAACTGTACTTTATACCAGGAAACCAGATTGTATAAAAGAATTATATAAGAATCAGTATATTGTTTCTAAGTTCATTTTCTTCTCTTGAAAAAGATAAGACAATAAAATTCTCCAAAGTTTTAGACTGGGAGAAGCTAATTTCTCTTTAAATCTACTTCTGTAAACTATTAAGAATTGGTACTTGCATAATAGTGCAACCTTTTTGGCGCAGTTTGGCGATTTTTTACAGAAATAAAGGTGATTCGGCGAATTCTTGGATTGCAACTTACAGTGGATATCGTTACCTAAATAACTGTTATGCGTATGGCTGCTACAGTTTGGCGAATTCTGAAATTTCGTGACTTCTGCTAACGTGCTTGAGTGAATATACAAGTGCCTAAAAACGTTCTCCCAGTTTTTACGTCTAATGTTATCAATCTTTAAGGCACATGAATTTGTCATTTAAGCAGTTAAAGCAATAATAATCAAAGTAGTATTCATAAATTGGCAGATTTAGATTCGAAAGTTTAAATATAGAACCTTCTTTTTCAACTTACAAAAGAGAAGCCAGTGCTCAGGTGGTAAGAAAATTACAGGAAGAAAAACAAGACTCTGGCGTCACCAATTGAACAAAAATAACTACGAAATAATTTCCTTAAGCTGAGGATAAAGACGGATTGGAAACGCATTCGTTAACTAGAATTGATAGATATACATGAAATTGAAACCTATGTAGAAAATCTAATTTTTAACAGAAGATATTTTTTGAATTATTATGGCTGCAGAAAAATGGAAGATGTGGCTTTCTAACGAAAAGGGTTGGGCAGCAAAAGATTTATACGTCTCTTTTTTTCCCCCAACATTTCTTTTCCTCATGTTCCTTAGCGAGAAATTCTAAGACGCTAAGCTAGAAGGTACTTTTATTAGGAGATTTAAAAATATTATGCTTTTATACCTTTCTTTCCATTTATTAAAATTGCACATGTCTTACGGAAATGGACTTCTGGGTTGTTTTCTTTTCTGTCAATAAAATTCGCAGTTTTATACTTAATAACCGCATTCCAGATATGAACTCCTGGGGTACATACAGGATTCCTTGCCAATGAGGTTTAATTTACATTGGTAAAACTAAGGCAGTTTCCCATTTTCCATTTTTCTGCAGCCAACATTATCCAAAAAATATCTTCGGTTGGCCAATTAGATTTTCTAAACTGTTTCACATTCATAAAAATCTTTCAGTTCTAGTTAACGATCCCAATTCCAATCCGTCTTTACCCTCAGATTTTTAAGGAAATTATTTCACAGTTGTTTTCATTTATTAGCAATAAATGGCGCCAGTAGCTTGACATCGTTCATCTTATCGCCTGAGCAATGGCTTCTCTTTCGTCCTTTGCATTTCTGCAGCCGAAGCAGTATCAAGCTGGTATCAGTAAGCTGAAGCAGGTTTGTATCTTCCAAAATTTTTAAATGTTATACTGATTCTTTTTTTTTTTCAATAATCATTATTCATCGTGTTCTTAAACTTAATTCATGGTTATATGTTTCTTTAACCTTTTGGTCCCGAAGGAGAGGAATCTGATCACCATGAACCTCATAGCGCAGAGATGTTGAAAACATACATGATATCGAACTGAAAACTAATACGGTCCGCCCTCACAGCCTGACAGGTGGCGCATCGTGACAGCATACTGGACAGTAGGCAGCTGAGCAACTCCTGGAACAACTGATCCCACTTCTGCAGCAAGAAAGTTTGCAGCTCCAGAATGTTTCTTAGAGGCGAATGGCGAAATGAAATTGAACTACCAAGAGTGTTCCAAACATGCTGTACAGGGTTAAGGTTAGGGGATCTGGCTAGCCAATGTCCTCACTTTCTAGGTAGTCGTCAATAAGCTGAACCCTGTATGGATGAGCGTTGTCGTACATTAATAGAAAGCAGGATTACTGTGCTCCTGAAACGTGGAACATAGTGTTGAAAGATTGATTTTCTATACCTCATAGAAATCTAGCAGCCTTTGTCAAACACATGCCGGGCTGTGGGGCCATCCAACATAATGCCTGTCCAAACCATTATGCTTCCACCACCGTAATGATCATTTTCCTTGATGAGAGAGGGATGGTATCGTGTTCCAAGCTCTCTCCAGATACAGGTACGCTAAGAATAAGAGTCCAGGCTGAATTTTGACACATCTGTATAAAGCTCGGAGCTTCATTAACAGTGCTCCAAGGCAAATGTTGTCTGTACCATGCTAAACGCACTGTCTTGTGCCTTGTAATGAGCGGGTGGCAAACAGGCCTATCTCATGAAGACTTCGGGCAACCGTAGACCGTGAAACTCGGATTCCAGTGGCTTCAAAGCTCTTATATAAGCTGAATGACTCTTTGAGGTTGTGAATCTGCAGCCTCGATAGCAATGCTGTATCGCCTCAATGAAAGTGCCAGATAATGGTCCTCATTCATCGTTGCGGATTTGTCGGCCTTGTCCAAGTCTAAAACTGTTCTAAAGCTATTTCCTCAAATTGCAGTCGATACTTGGTGTTACATTAAGGTATTTACCCATCTGCGCTTGTGATTGGCCTGTCTGCAATCTACTGACGATTTTCCATCTGAATCCGTCATCCATATGTTTGTGGCTACTCATCTTGCCTGATGCCTTAGGAAACTTTCCCAAATGATGTGAGAAACATGGTGCATGTCGTGAAGGAATATGACAACACAAATCACCGAATACCCGCCGTGCACTTATATCTCCTCCACAGTCACAGCTTGGCAGACACGCAAGTGTACGCTCAAGTGTTCGGCTCTGAATAACTGCAGAATTACTCGCCAGCATATCTAATAGCCTTGGTATAATAATTTCGTAAAAATAGATGTAATTTGCAATTTTTTTTTCAATTTTGCACATGAGTATATTACAATCAGTCACAGCTTTATCATGAGTATCACTTTCGCTCATTTCAAAAACTGAACGTCATTTGGATATAAAACATGGTTTTTCATCCTAAAATGGGTAGAAAATGTATACTCATTTGTGGGAAGTAGTATTAATTGAGATACAATGCATTATTGAATGCGGCTTTATATACAGCGTCTTTAAAAGATATTTTGAACCAAGTTTATATTCTTCAAAGGAGTGAATCGTTATTATAAGAGACAGTCCACCCGTAACTAATTTTGGTTATGTTAAATATTTACTCTCTCTTATGTCTAGTAAAATAAACTTAATATAAAACAGGTTTCCATTCTTAAGGAAGAATGCCTTAAAATCCCCTAAGGTGATCTTTGTTTTTAAAATGTTATTTTTTTGTTATGGGAAACTATTTGTGATACTAAATTGCATTGAATATTAAACTTCAGTGTTAGGTTTACAAATTATCATCTACATTTTAAGTATATTAAATAAATGAAACGCTACTGTAAAAAGAAATTCTTCCAGAGCTGGAGGTACTACTAAGTATTCTGTGTTAAGGAAATTTTCAGGAGCTGTCTAACCATTTACGTAATACGTAGAGGCTGAATATGTATATTGCTATAAGAGCTTCCTACTCAATCTTCTATATATATATAAAGAAGAAGGTATGTTTATCTGTCCTCTAATAGCTCAGCCACTACTATAGTTATCGTACCCAAACTTTCTACAATTGTTTTCTGGGTCCTGGGAAAGGTCGACGTCCACTTTTTTCGCAAAAAAAACCTAGTTAAAATCAGAGATATTAATTAAAAACTCGGAAAAACGATAATTTTGGTCCTCATTTTTTTCGGGTGGCAACAGTCTCGCAAGCTGGAGATGAAAATATGCTTTATTTCGAATGTTGTTGCCACAGCTCGCTTTCAAATCCTCGAGTTTGTTAATAAAAAATTTCTCAGTTTTACGATGAAATAAAAATTGCGTTGCCAAACATTAAATACATTATTCCAGATTCCAAAAATTCGTGGAAAACCATTCCGACTATTCCTGACTTCGTATGACTTTAATCAACCGAGATATTAATTAAAAACTCTAAAAACACTAATTTTGCGCACTCCTTCAAACGAGTGGCAACAGTTTCGCGTGTTGGAGATAGAAATGCTCTATTTTGAAAATTGTTGCTACTGTTCGCTTCCAAATCGTTGAGTTTGTTAATCAAAAATTTGTAAATTTTACAAAATCTCTCTATATAAAAAAAAAGAATACCTGTTTGTGTATTTGTTTGTTTGTTCGCGTTATTGATTTTTGATCAATTACGATCGATTTTTGCCATATTTAACAGACTAAAATTGAATATAGGGGAAATATTGAATGGAACTTGAGGTTTTATGACCATTTGATTGGAAAGACGAAAATCACTAACACTGCGTGTCATTGTTGCTGATATAATGAAAGAGAATTAGTTTATTTTTCTATCGAAAATTTTTATATGGGTTCTATATCGCATCAAACTCAAAAATGTATGACTGTGAGTCGTGTATGTTGCAGAATGATTATAACGGTATTGTTCTCTCCGTTGTTAGATACATTGCTCTCAATCTAACTTAATTGGCGTCGAGTACTTCCGCTAGTTTTCAATAAAAAGAATAAAGCTAAAGCAAAAGAACATTTTTTAAACGTAAAAACGACTCTTTAGATTTACCTATTTATGACAAAAGAATAGAACAAGATTCTTTAATTGCTTATTTCATGTGTAATGAGGCGAAATCGGAGCCAATTATTCCCTTCATTTATTTTGCTCGCTGATTTAAAGAACTTCCTTCAAAGGTGTTTCAATTTGCGATCCGCAGAGGGGGATTCTTAAAGCGAGATAAGTACCTTTTCAACATTTTTTTTTTTGACATATATGTGCTATGTTGTCGGGATATTTCTTTTTGTTAATCAAAGGAATTTTTGTACTTAGGTGATTGGCAATCACTTCAAATTATTATACGATGTGTAAAAGTGGTGCGTTTTCAACAACTTAAGCGATAGCGAATTAAACTTGAATATTTTAAAATGATGAACAGACTTGTAAGGTTATTATTTGAAACTAACCAGTTATTACTATTATTTAGATCTTTACTATAACTTCTTCTTTCCATTTCTTCACCAGAGTGTATTCAAAGTGAAGTTTAGAGGTTGTATGACAGAGCGTGTTTCTGCCCGTCGTGGCCACGTAGATCTTGCCAGCTCTGTTAAGTTTGAAATTACTTTGCGTTTTGCTGCCGACATTTTAATTTGAAACGCCGGTTAGAAGTTTTGAGCCAACTTAATTTAAAGTTTAATTGTGTAGTCTTTCACTACTAGTCTACATTTTAATGTGAATTTGGCTATTATTTTAGTTACATCGTCACAAGTGGTGATTGATGCTGTTAGTAAAAGAAGTGCATTTATGTTCAAAATCTGTGTTTAAACAGAGAGGTTATTTTATAACCTTTCCAAGCTTTTGCAGGTACTTTTAAACACAGTGATGATTTACAAAACGCCTGTTAGGGTTTGGAACTAGTTCATGCTCCCAAAGCAAACCACTCTTTATAGACTTAAATCATAATCTGTGTAAAGTGAGCAAATGAAGTTAGTAAAACTAATTAATTTCACCGCGAATCATCTTTTTATAGGCATGCGTAATTTACTAATAATTTACCTAACTACAGTTGAAGCAATCACAACACATAAGCAACAATATTGAGCCTTATTATGTAAATTCATTAGGTTTATTTTGATAGGGAAGACGTGAAAAATGAGCAATGCCCTCGCCCGGACTCGGACCTGGACTTCTCCAATACGCGCCGAGTGTGCTACCGTTACACCACGAAGGCATGCAGCAATGAGGGAGAAAATACTCCCCTTTTTAAAGGGCGACTTGGAATTAAGCGACTCAGTTGCCAGATCCCGGTGGTGAAGAGTCACCATCCATCACCTTTTAGTTCAGGCGCCACTGTAGAGTCATTAAATTATTTTAAGCAGGAGACATGAAAAATGAGCAATGCCCTCGCCAGGATTTGACCCTGAATACGCGCCAAGTGTGTTAACGTTACACCACGAAGGCATGTTGAAAGGAGGCAGAAAATACCTTATATGCAGTCATGCAGAAAGGAGTCAGAAAATACCTTATAAAATACCTTATATTAATACTTTATTTACCTTATACCTTATACTTTTGATGTTAACCATTTTCTAACAGGACATGCGCGTTTCTCGGGATACTTCGCTAGGTTTAAGATACAGGAAGACGATAAATGTAAACTATGTAGTGATTTTAAGCACTTCCTCGAGGTCTATCCCTACTTTATTAGCTTTAGAAACAATAAAAAGACTGATTTTTAAAATCCCTTTTTGCGCTTTAAAGATTTCGCACAATTATGCAAATCAATCTGCTATGAAAATTATTAATGGTAAGCGCAGGGCAGTGGGAATCAGTGGATGATTTTTGCTTTCTGTTGCCATTACTATATGGTTTATTTAATTCTATTAATTTTGTCTAAATGTTTGTAATGTATTTGTATTTGTTATTTTTCTTTTCTTTTATGCTTTTAATTATTATTTACACATGATTATTTTCATTTAGCTAGTTTACGTTTCACTTACTTTCATTTGTTGAATTGGGCTTGAACTTTTATGACCTTAAAACCAACTTGTTTGGTTAGATGGGTCGGTTTGCGCCCACATCTGCTACCTTATACACTTCCCTTTTTAAAGGGCGTCTGGGGATTAAGGGACCGAGTCACCTTTTTGCATGCCTTCGTGGTGTAAGGGTAGTATACTCGGCGCGTATTCGAGAAATCGGGGTCCTGGTGAGGGCACTGCACATTTCACACCTCTTTTGCTTCAAAAATACCTAATGTCTCTATAAAATCATCCAAGAGATATCTCAGCCCAGTTGAAAGTTTATGGAAAGTACTAGAAGTTAATTTTGAACGAAGATTAGGAAGCTAAACAACTATTCTTTCGATTCACCATTCTTTATTCAACAATCACACCAACTCATTTAAATAATGTCATGTTAAATTACCAAGAAATCTGATATTGCTACAGCAAAAGGCGAATCAACATATTATTAGATGCATATGTACAATAAAATGTTAAAATGTATTTTCTCCCTGCTTTCTGCATGCTTTGTGGTGTAATGGTAAAACACTGGGCGCGTATTCGAGAGATCCAGGTTCGAGTCCTGGGGAGGGCATTGCACATTTCTCAGCTTCCTTGCATCGATAATTCTAATGACTCTACAATGTAATATTAAAGATTTCCATATGCCGGTATTTTACAGATTTAGGAACAATTTCGTTACATTTTTATTTTAGTAATTTATTGATATATAAAATACGTATTTATATGAGAAACATTTCATATTAAATATTTGATTTCACTACTTATGACGTTTCTTTAATTTTAACTTTATTAAATAAGTTATGTAGTATTTCCGTATCTAACTTAAATGTCTATATAATTATCAAAAAAATGACTAAGCTCAAGTAAAAATTAACTATAGAAAAGAATTTAATAATTCTGTTTGTCTTGTTATCATTACGCGCTGAACATAATTGTCCTAATTGGGAATTAATTACAAATTTACAAAGTATTTTAACTATAGAAACAACAGAACAGCTTAAAAAATGAAACTCACAGAGCAAATAAATGGATGCCATCTACATCGGAAAATATTTGCAAAACAAGAATTTCTTTTCTTTGAAGGAAAAAAGATCGAGAATTCTCCGAAGTGCATAATAATATCCACAAGGTAGCGGTGGACATTTTGAGCATCTGTGGTAGTTTTCCATCTCCGTCAAACTATTGGATTCTGCATTTGGCAAATATCGAACTTTTCTGAAGTATGTAAAGTTATTTTTCTTTATCGAAACATGGAATTCTTCAGTACTTTTTTCTCTCGTTTAATAGCGAAATGTATTTCTTCGAATAAAATTTTCATCAATCCCAGATAAGGTTCCTAACGTACTGCTTGCTAAATATTCTTATCATGTCTTCATACATATCGTTTTCTCTTGCAGAGTTATACGTATATCATAAAGCTTCCACTTTTATTTATAGTCTTACAAATACCTGCATATTAAAAGTAGATGTTCTTGCTTGGTTATCCAAAGAAGATTTCGAAGATCAGTTCTGTATTACAATCTCAACTGCTAAATGGTTGCGAATAAGTCGCAATATTTATCAATTATCACGTGTGATTATAATGTAGGTTGCGAATTTAATATCTCTCTAAGATCTTGTGTCTATCTCTTGTGTGGAATCTGGAGAGTAGTGACTGCACAGAAGAAGGGTTAAAACTACCCTTTATTACGCTCCGTAGATTATTTACAATGCGTCAACTTGAAGCTAACTGAAACAAGTAAGAATCAAGCTAATAAATTTGAACACATTAACAAGTAGTAGAATTACGCTACAGGGCTTAGACAATCCTGTTTCCTAACAGAGCGTTGATAAGTTTAATGGCAGCAAAATAATAGCTGTTACGCCACGTTTAATCAGCAATAACTGCTAAGCCGAAGCTCGCGCTACAACACCCACAGAGTTTTTCCAGACTCTCTAACTTTCCTTTCTAGAAGTTGATATGTAAACCTTGTACAATTTGCATTCCTTCACACGCGCTACCAAATTTAAATAATCTGCACTGACAATTAGGGAGGCTTATAGGAAAGAACTTCAAATTAAATTTAACTGGTTATTTAAAATAAATATAAATCCCTACATCTCGAACCATCTCTTAACAGTGCTTGAGCATTACGTCATAGTTTTCATCAAGAAATTTAGTGTATATTTTCCCAGTCGTATGCAACTCATAAACAAAATAATAGAATAAGCATCTGCATATTTTGTTACAGAAAAGGAAGTGAATTTGGAAAGGAGAGTGAGATTCTGGTTGTATCATAATAGTTAATGGACTTTATACACTCGAATTTGGATTTAATGAATCACAGGATAAAATTCATTAAATTTACATTATTCGGAATATTGGAGACGATTAAATTAGGTGTTTTGTTGTGTTGTGACATATCTCACCTGTCTGATAGTAACATCAGAACAAGCCCACGAAATTCATCGTGGCAAGGAGAGTAAGATTGCGATTGTCGTTGGCAAAAGTCTTGATCACCATACAGGTGACAGAACGACTTCGCTCAGTTCCGTCCCAATTTTGATAGAAAGTACCCCCGGGTTACGTGTCCGAGGGTCTTCCACCCCATCTTTACCATCAACCTTTCGAGAAGATATATGCCTCGCCATCTATTCAGAGTGCCCCCATGCCGTAAAGACATTGCACATTTGCAAACATCCATGCCTTCTCTGGGATACGAACTCGGGCCTTTCGGCACTGCAGTAGGCTCTCCTAACCACTATACAGTCTGGGTGGCCTTAAATTAGGTACACAATATAGCAATAAAGCAAGAAAGTTGCACATTCACATCAATATGAGAATTTTAGTAAATAAGTGAAAAATTACTTTCATGTTAAAATCATCTACGGAAAATGATTGTAGGACAATTTCGTTAGAAATGTAAAGAGAATTATTTCCTAATTCCTCTCGAAGTAATATTTATCGAAATGTATGTACTTATTTCCGTAGTTCTGTCATACCTCAAGAATAGCACTCTCCTTTGGTAGCCTATATCTCTTTTTGCAAAGAATAATCAAAGGAAGTCTATCTTCTTTGCTTAAGATGTGGCGAATCGCGATGAATTGGTTAAAAAGATGTTTTAAGCTGATTTGCACTACAACATGATTCATGCTGCTCTGCATTATGTAACTTTTCTTATCTACCTATTTGTCTTTTATAGGGAATACGTAAAGATTTATAAAAGACAAATTCAATTACAACTTTGTTATTACATGGTCATAAGTTTCACACATATTTATGACTTTTCTACTAACTTTATATACAGAGGATTGCCAGGCAAATATATAATAACGATATTTCTTATTAAATTTACTTTACGCTGTAAATAAGTGTTACGCAAAGGAACTGATAATATCTACGTATGATTCCATTCTAGAAATTTGTCTACAAATGTTTCGAATAGCCTTAAGTATATTTTCTGTTTGCTTCTTCTTCAAACAAGAAAGAATAACCGCGAATGTTTTTGTAGAATTTCCTTCTCGTTATCAATACCGCAGCCAATATATGTTCCATTATCATCATGATGTACCAGATACGTCAATAAACCAATGTACTTACTTAAATGAAGCTGGTAGGTCAGTAAAATGTGTTCATCGTTTTCTTAGTATCCTCTTTACACTTTCCTGGGATAGACATTTGATCGCATAGTGTGGTCAAACACTAGCTTTTTAAAATCATCTGCTGATAATATTTAACGAACACTAACCCCACGAACACTAACCAGCGAATAATCGTTTAAGTGTGTGAACAGAACACGTAAGACTTAAAAGAGGGTTTATAAACCTTTACTTTTCAGTATATTTACAATGAGTTTCTACTTGGAACTTTACACAAATCCGCCACTCGGGCTAGAACTTAAAATAATAATGCTAATTTAAACTAAAACTAGCTTAACTAAGCTATTTAAAAGGTATAGCCGAAGCTATCAGAGATCTAACTAGTTGGCCCCTAAGTGTTAAATAAATCGGCGAAGCCAAGCAAGGGCCTAAGGTATAAGTAACCTAAGTAACAGCCTAAGTAACATCTAAGAGAGACGTAGCCAGAAGACAACTGCGAGCTAGTCAGGAAATCAGATTTTCTCTCCTGAAGTGGGTGAAGTGATGACTTAAGCAGCACTTTTTCTCATTTGCATTAACTGCGTTTCTGAATTTACATTCGGGCAGGAAATTGTAAGCTGAAAACAAAATATGATAGGAAAGGTACAAAACTTAAAATAACTGTTAACAAACTTACAACTCTCCGGGACTCAAACCTGGACCTCGCGAATATGCGCCCAGTGTACAAACCGTTAAACCACGAAGGCATGCATAAAGGAGACAGAAAATACCTCATATACTTCCCCCGCCCCTTTTAGAAGGCGGCAGGGGTATTAAAGGATCCAGTCATCAAATCTTGGTGGTGAAAAATCATCAATCATCATCCACCATCTTTTAGTTCGAGCGCCACTGTAGAGACATTAGTTTTTTATGGTAGAGAAACGTAAAATAAGCAGCAACCTTGCCGGGACTCAAACTAGACCCCTAGAATACGCACAGAATGTTACAGGAGAGATAAAATACCTTATATAATACCCCTTTTAAAGTGTGACTGGGGAATCCAATTGGCAAATCCTGGTGGTGAAGGATCATCATCCACACCTTCTTAGTTTGGAATCTTATCCTTCTTCATCTAATAGTATGTCATTAATAATTTAGAAAAAATATGCTTTGTATTTTAAGGTATAAAACTGTATTTTAAGAATGCAGACCGTAATGCACATTGCTGAAAACATTTCTTTGAACTAGCAAACAAATTTATTTTCTCGCTTATATTACCAAACAAAGGCTTTCCTTCGTGAGTAATGTTGGTAAATTTGGTCTCGTATTTGAACACAATTCTAATGCAGGAAGCCTTTAGAAGTCCTGTCTAGATATTTTTTGAAATTTTCTAAATTTATAACAAATACCTTTTTCCAATGAAATATCATGATTTTTTTAATTTCCTTATAACTAAAAGAGTTGCCGTAACAATGCGAGTTACACTTGCTGTCAGTTAGACTATAGTCATTAGCCCGAAGGAGCGTTAGCTCAGAAGGGCTATTAATTTCGTTTTAGCATTTCGCGTCGATTCACTACAAATGTTCTTATAACTTTTCAAACTGTTGCCACCAAATATTATCGCCCTATGTTATATTTAAAGAAACTAAATAATGAAGAATCTGCATAAATGCATGTATGTTTCTCGCACTGTGATAAAACAACGGTACCTAGAACCATCAAATTTTGAATAACGTAGTCTTCCACCGATTTGGGCATCTAGAAGCCCTAATTTGGAATTTGTTTTATTATCGATTTCATATTCTGTAACACTTTAACGAATTTCTGATTGAGAAACTCAACGGTTTCAAAGGAAGCAATGGCAACACTGTACGAAAAAAAAAAATTTTTATCTGCAGTGCGTGAGACTGTGTATCGGAAATTCTAAATTCATTTAAAAATTATTTTGCGATATTGCTGTTGAATTGAATTTTATGGTTTAAGTGCGAAGAACTTGGTATTTAATAAATAAAGGTTACACGGAAAACGTTAAAAAGCACCCCTTTGGGTGTAACGTAAAATCTGAGATCTTTCAGATTTTTTTTTAATTGTTCTGTAAGGTTTATCCTAAGCTTTTAACATTTATTTTTAGTTAAAGCTACTTTCCTCTCCCTCCTAATTTCAGCTTACAATTTCCTATCAGAATGTGTTTTTAGCGAGCAATTATCCAATATGAAGGCTCACCAAGAGACTGTTTTGGTTTACTTTAGAAAGGTTTCAGTTTTCAAAATTTTGAATTTAAGTTCCGAATAAGCTACGTCATGAGCGTTACGTAACCTAAGCCATGTGACATAGATTAATCTATGAACGACGTAGTCCAGAAACGTTATTACTACATTTAGAATAAGAGAGGAAATACCTAAATTAAAAATGAGAAATTAAGTGGCTATTACTAAATTAAAATATAAAGCGTATTTACCTATTTCTTATCTTACATATATATCATTTTCTTAATGTTCGAGGGTGACTCCAGTAATATAAAAAACGGTTTTATCTATCATAATGTGATAACACAGTCAAAATATAAAAGAGTAAAGACTGTGAAGTAAATGTTCTAAGTTAACCCCTTCCGGTATTATGACGAGTCTAGCTCGTCATCGGTGTTTCATGCCATACGCACAATGGCGAGCTACACTCGTCATGCGACTAAAGTACTGTTGAATGTGATAATTAATTTAGTTTAAAATTTCTAGTGTACTGAATTTGGCAACACTTTTCTTACTTGTGGAAATATCACATATCACATATCACTATCACATATTGTTTACCGTTAGAATTTCTTGGTACAAGACGCGGCGAAATTGTTGTTAGTCTGTAAGATTTCATTCTTGTAAACAGTTGGCGTGAACATCGGTCGATATATATTTTTGCTAAAAGGAAAAACGTGTTGTATAATAAATACCATAATGGATAAGAATAGTACAGAGTACGAAAGTCAAGGTCATTGGAGCGATTATGAAGAATCAGAAGAAATAAGTGTACATTTACCTGATACTAATAATGGAAGTAATGATAATTAAATATTACCAAGGAAGCGAAAACGTGCTAGGCGACTAATAAGAGATAATAGTGAACCTTCTGGAATCGCACAATCACAAGTGTAGCTCGTCATTGTGCGTATGGCATGAAACACCGATGACGAGCTAGACTCGTCATAATACCGGAAGGGGTTAACAATGTGTAAAAATGGATATTAATTAAGAATATGTAAGAATTATAAAATGAAACAAGTTTTTTTAATAAAAATTAAATGGTTATTTCATGCACAGTTTTTCATTATTAAATCGTACCGGAAGTGGTTAAAACTCTTTTAATGCATTTGTTATAACTTGCTTTTTAAACACAGTCTGAAATTGTAGATAATTACTATTATAATAAAAGTTTTTGTTATGATAGTTATAACCTATCTTTTGTTTCTTTATTTTATTTCCAGATGAATAATTGTCAAATGTTTCATTTTTTGGGTATACTTTATCAATATCGAAATCTTCATTTACTTTAAAAATGTGATGAATATTCTGTAAGCGGAATCGCAGAAAGTTACACTTTGACGAAACAAATTCATATCGAAGTAAAAATTGATAAAATAAATAAAGAAGAAGAATTATTATTAGAAGTATTTTAATTCTGCTTGTTAAACGTTTCACTAAATCAGCCAGATTAAGGGCAAAATTTATCAATTAAATTTAAAAACATCCAAACAGAAAATAATCAAATTTTAAACCACTGATATTAATTTTAAGGTGTTAAAATGTAATTTTTAGTTAGCCCCTCACTAACCTTACCATACCACGAATGTCTCATTTTTCCGCAGTGAGTTCATTTCACGTTTTCTAAAGAATGTCTTTCATATTTCCTCTGTCCTCTGAAAGTGCATTCTCCTTCCTTGATACCATAGCCTTACCAGACTCTAGACAACATCACTTTGTTTCAACATTTCACTTTCCTGTCCTCAAGTTGCCTTCTTCGGCTTTCCTCGCGTTTCATCCCCTTTTTTTTTCCTTAGGAATTCTTACTTTCTTCTTATATATAAAGTCGGAGTGATTTTAGTTTATAGTTTTCATTTCAGTGAGCCTTTCATCCAAAGACGGAAAGTAAAGCTGTAGTCGATGCAATAAACTATATCGACACATGTAATATAAATGACAATAAATATAAATTGAACACACACACATACAAAAAAAAATAAATAAAATGCTCCTCTTAAGTGAGCTTTGATCAAAGTTAAAGCTCTCTGATCAACATTAAGAATTAGGAAATTTTAGAAAAGGAATGAAGCTTGTTCTACGAAAACCTTTTGTTAGAAAAAAGTTTTAATTTCCTACTAATAGCCTTGAATGAAATTTTTAGAATTTTTAAGAATACATCTAATTTCTGAAAGGAAATAAATTTCCAGATTCCATAAATAATACTTCAAATATGTAAGAAATTAATCAGAATGTACATGTACAATGTATATTTCTAAATTCTTTCATATATGCCAAATATATGAGGATCAATCTGTAGAGACATTCGGTAGTTTTTGAAAGCAGGAGAGATGAAAAAAGAGCAATTTCTTTGCTGGGACTTTAACCATGGAACTCCCGAATACGCGCCGAACGTGCTGATCACTACACCACAAAGGCATGCTAAGAAGGCGGGAAAAATACCTTATATACTCCCCCTTTAGAGGGTGACTGGCGATTAGTGGACCCAATCGCCAAATCCTGGTGGTGGAGAATCATCATTCACCACCTTTTCCTGTTCGGCCGCCAATGTAGAGTTGTTAGGTTATTTGGAAGCTGGAGTGGTAAAAAATGAGCAATGCCTTCGCCGGGAATCGAATCGCGGACCTCTCGAATGCGCGCCGAGGTTGCTGACCACTACACCACGAAGGCATGCGGAGAAGGAGCGAAAAATACCATATAACTAGATCAATAATAAAGTTAGATTTTCAAATCATTTCATCATATAATTATGCTTATAAGCTATTTTCTGCTTCTTTTCCGCACGCCTTCGTGGTGTAATTGGAACGTGGCACGTATTCAACATGTCCAGGGTTCAAGTCCCGGCGAAGACTTTGCAATTTTTCCTATTGTCTCTTGCTTCAAAAAAACCTAATGGCTCTACAAGTGGCGCCCGAATTAAGAGGCTGTGGACGATAATTTGTAACCACTAGGATATGGCGAATTTGTTCTCTTATCCCCAGTCGTTCTTTAAAAGGAGGAGCATATAAAGTAATTTGACGACTAGATCCCTTAATGTCTAGTGGCCCTTTGAAAGGAGGAGCATATAAGTTATTTTCTTCCTCCCTTCCGCATGCCTTCTTGGTGTAATAGCAAGCATATTCGACGCCTATTCGAGATGTCCAGGGATCGAGTCCTGGTGAGGACACTGCACATTCTCCCGTCTCCTGCTTCAAAAAAATCCAAATGACTCTATAATGTTTGTTTCAGTATCTGAGTTTCGCCCTTGTCTTTCTGTACAATTTTCTTTTAAATAATTTCATCTGTTATTTTTCTTTTAAATAAAGGTTTTACTTGTTGTAAGTGCGTCCTTGCTGATCAATTTTATTAGTGTAGAGGAACTATAATTATAGTATATTGTTCAGCTGGAAAATGCAGTTTAATTTCTTTTATTCAAATTATCTATTAATTTGATTTACTTCTGTCTCTTCTCAAATTTCTTTATTAAAAATTATTTCTTTTGTCATTTGCAGTAAAAAGAGTTAAAATGTCCGTATCCCTTTTCAAACTGTTGCCACTAAATATTATCGCCCTGTGTTATATTTAAAGAAATAAAATAATGAAGAATCTGCATAAATGCATGTATGTTTCTCGCATTGTGATAAAACAACGGTACCTAGAGCTATCAAATTTTAAATAATGGAATCTTCCACTGAATATGGGCTTGGGTTCCTTAAAAAAATTGCGTGCGAATTCGTGCTAGTGAATTTTTCGCGAGCAGATTAACTCGAGTTTTGATATATCTTGATAAGCGTTTTCTTTACTTTGAAAATAAATTTCTGTTTTTCTTCTGAGATAGCTTAGAAATTTATTTTGAAACCTATTTTAATATCTTTACCACTACTGCCAATAATATGGCTACTCCTTAAGTAAAAAAAAATTAAATGATTCATGTCTGATGTTTAACAGAACTTAATGCAAATCGAACGAAAATTCTTCATTTATTCAAAATGAGAGATTTAGCGTTCGTGGTGCTTTTATGACTGAACCTCAAACTGGCTCAAACTAAACTCGGCTCAGACTGAAAATGCTGGTTGATCCTTTTTTCTGATTTTACCGCCTAAGGGATAGACATGTAATGAGTAACTATTCAGTTTCCATATTCCAAATTTTAAAATAATACTTTACTGTAAATTGTTCTTTTTCAATTACGCTGTTTACATTACTACTGCTTTGGTCAAAAACATCATTATTTGTTTAAAATAATTATTTTAACCTGTAGTGTCATTACGTTTTTCTGATGCTGGAGACTTTAAAAATTAGCAGTGCTCTCCTCTGGACTCGAACATGGACCTCTCGAATGTACGCCGTTTGTGCTACCATTAAACCACAAAGGCATGCTGGTAGGACGAAGAAAATACCTTATAAACTAACGGATCCATAAAGAAGACAGCAAACGTTAACTGGTTTTCATTAATGGTCTGAATTATTCTAACATCCTGTAGGGTTTATATTTATTTTAACTAACATTTATTTTAAATTTAAGTTTTCTTTCCTGTTTAGCCTTCATTTTCCCCTAGTAATGCCCTCGCCAGAGTATGTAAATTCTAGTAGCACTCGCAGTTTATTCAAATTTAGCGGAAGCTAGATGAATTAAATAGGAGACCAAACCAGAGTTTGGGAGTCTTGCTTTGAAGTTACGCTAGTGAGATTCCTCGGTAGATTTTAAATCAGCGCGTGGCGGCCTGTGTGTCCAGCTTTGCAGAAGTGCTAGGTTTTAACTGTTTAATCAGTAATCTTGCTGAAATCTCAGCGGTAATTAGAAACGCGGTTAGTTTAGGATTTCAGAGCCTCGTCGGTAGTGTTTGATATTTGTTCATCCAGTCATTACTTTCAGTTTTAAGTTTTATTTCAGTTAACCGCCGGGTTGGCGCAGTTTCTGAGCGTCAAGTAGACGCATCTGTCATTTTAAAGATAAAATAAAAAGGGCTCTAACCCCTTCTTACGTTTATGTGTAAATTCATACATAGTAGCAACACTACCTCAGTTTCTGACAAGTTGAGCCAGCGAGATCTTACAATCCAATTATTGTTGAGTTTAATACTAGCGTTTAGATTTTTCGAAGTGTTTCAACATAAAATTATTTAATTTTTTTTGTATTATGGCTGGCGTAGTGAAAGTAAAAGCTTTATTGCCAATCTTCTAATAAGGTTTCAAATACACACTGAAGATTTTTTTTTTTTACTTTAGGGCTTTATATAGTACTTTATATATGCTTAATTTCTGTTGCAACAACAAACCCATTTCTGCAGTTTTTATGTGTTCTCGGTCTCTATAAAGGCTAAAAGCAGTTTGAATTTTCTCGTCTTTGAAATTTAAATTGTATGCAGTACAACTCCCCTACAATGAGCCGTGATTTAACATGAACCCGGATTTAACGAGGAAATTGAAAATACTTTGTTGGTACAATGTTAAGTTCATAAGAGTATAACTTTCTCTTAAGGAGAAAACCCTGTTATAACGAAAAATAGTTTTGTGTTTCATAAAATTTCTATTGGCGTTCACCTCTTCAACTCAGCTAATGCTCTCTAGAAAAAATTCTTTAAAATTCCGAGGCCAACCGAAAGTTAGTGATGAGTCATAAATCCTGCGCATACGTGACGGCGACCTTTTCACTTCCTTGTACGAAGTAAAGGAATTACTGTAATCACGAAAAATTCCGGGTACCATATTTCAACGAAAATATCCGTTTTGACCTCTATCGAATGCAATTTCACGAAGTTTTGGCGTGATATTGATAGGTAAGGACAGAATAAAGGACTCTTTTTTCCCAAAAAATTATAAGTGGATTCTGAAGAGAATTTTTTATGGCGTCTGTGTGTTACTTATGTACGTATCTCGCATAACTCAAAAACGAAAAGGCTTGCCATATTTCACATAGGACTGCTATAACATGTACATGTGCACCTCCCATTTTGGTTGCAATCGGCCGCACTAAAAGCACATTAATATACGTATATATATACACAGTCCAGTCACATTAATGTGACCATCTGTCAAAAGCCAGAATAACCACCTTTCGCAGAGCGGACTGCTGCGAGACGTGCAGGAAGAGAGTCACATAGGTCCCTGAAGGTGTTCTCTGGGATGTTGAGCCATGCCGACTCTAATGCCGTGGCCAGCTGCGCTAGATTACGCGGTTGAGGATCCATGGCGCGAAGAACTCGATCGAGATGGTCCCACAGATGCTCGATTGGGTTTAAGTCAGGTGAGTTTGCTGGCCAGGGGAGGACGGTAAACTCATCCTGGTGCTCTTCGAACCACGCACGTACACTGGCAGCTGTATGGCACCTCGCATTGTCCTGCTGGAAGATGCCATCATC
>KK114666.1:465167-489642 GCA_000611955.2 Stegodyphus mimosarum
TATATATATATATATATATATATATTCACTCTGTTACTCGGCACAGTGAGCTCACTCTCTTTAGACTTATACGTTTGTAAATTGTGCATTTTTTGCTTTAAAAATGATTGAATTATATTGATCTTATCTTCCGGTAGATTTTTATGCCTTTACTGAACCTGTATGCTATAGTTGTAGAATTATGAACAATTTAAAAGTTGTTTGAGTTAGGTTAAGCCTAATGTTTTACAATAGCAGACATATTTGTTTACATTTCAAACTTAGCAGAATAGTGGATTTGTTGCCAATCTAGAGAAACTAAGCTTCGCAACAACAAAGCAACGCCGTCTTTTATCATTGCCAATTAAATTATGCTTAATCCAGTTTGGAATTATCATTTAAGTTACTCAATTATCCCATATATTGACTCACATAGTGTCCACTACGAATGAAATCAGTTTCTAAGCCTTCAGTGTCGTTTTGCTGAGTGAGGCCAATACTAAACATTCCGTTTCGTACACCCAAAAATTTGCTTTCTTGCCCGCTGGCTGAATTGCTTGCTTCTGTGCAGAAATTAAATTTAATTGTAAAAAAAATAAATGTTTTAACTACATTTGATGTTTTATGTCTCTCTATATCTTTCAATTTTTAATAAAGATATTTTGAGTTTTTATGTATGCAGCGAAATGAGAATTGAATTAATTAAATGAAAAATCTATCTTTAACGCAATTCGAG
This sequence comes from Stegodyphus mimosarum, assembly GCA_000611955.2. Lineage (NCBI taxonomy): Eukaryota > Metazoa > Arthropoda > Arachnida > Araneae > Eresidae > Stegodyphus > Stegodyphus mimosarum. Next base: position 465,883 of record KK114666.1, read on the forward strand.
GAAATTCGTGTTTCGTATTAGCAGCAAATATTGTCACCAGTTTGACTCGGGCAGAGGAGAATGCTTACGAGTAGAGCAAGCGCATTAGGTAAGCGGCCATGAATCGTCTGTGAAAATCTGTTTCTCATTTATTTAATTTATTTTGTAGATAGTTTTATATTTATTACACCATTTGAATAGAACATGTGACAACGATTAGATAATTCTTCAGATGATATGCATAATTTTTGCGCATTCTGAGTTGTAAAATGAATGAAATGTAGCACAGTTAAGTGAACCTGGATCCAGAGTGTCGCTATGGTAAACAAATACAGTGAATTTTAAAAAGTGCATTTATTCTATTGTGGTTTATGCCTATCGGCGAAGTAGAATTCAATAAGTTTAAATGAAATGCAGGAAAAAATGCGTATAATTTAATATTCCGTACAAGGAAGTCATGTGGTGTACACATCAGATTTTTTTATCATGAGGAGTGATCAGGATTGAATTTTTACCACCGAATTTTGAGAGTGCTATACAGCCTCTGGGACTAAGGGATCATCAGAAGTTTTAAATCAAACTTTCCTAAGTACTTCATTTTGATGATTCTCGATAGAACATAGAAAATGAGAACAACCCTTAATGCTAATGTGAATGTACGTCATGTTATGAACGAATGAGAATGTTACATCAACATGCATTACCAATAGCTTTCACAAGGCTGGATTGGACACTTCTTAAGACAGGCAGATTACTGAGGAAGAAAAAGAAAAAGTAAACTATGTAAGGTTTATTATGCGTTTTCTAACAGTTACTTTAAGTTTTGTATGTTTCCTATCTTATTCTAATTTCAGCTTACATTTTCCTGCCAGAATGTGAATTCAGAAACACAGAGAATGCAAATGAGAATGAGTACTATTTAAGTCGTGACTTAACCGACTTCAAGAGAGAGAGTCTGATTCCCTGACTAGTGCGAGTTTGCCTTCTGGCTACGTCTCTCTTAGATGTTACGGCCATACCTTAGGCCCTTGCTTGGCTTCGCCGATTTAATTAATACTTAGGGGCCAATTATTTAGATTCTGATAGCTTCGACTATACCTTTTAATAGATTAGTTAAGCTAGTTTTAGTTCAAATTATTATTATTTTAAGTTCAAGCCCAAGTGCTGGCTTTATTGTAAAGTTCCAGGCTGGAACTGATTGTAAAGATATTGAATAATAAAGAGTTTTAAACCCTTCCCAAGTCTCACTTCTGTTCACACTTAAGCGATTATTCGCTTGTAGTCGCGGGGTTCTAAGTAAGAACTTAAGATTTAAAGAGATTTAAAGAGTTGAACCCTACAACTACTTGGAAAATACGGAAATGAGTAGAGAAAAATTCGAAAGTTATATATCTCTTCACGAAAATGTTAACTACATCCGTGATACCTCCTCTTGAGATACTGCGTTGAAATTCAAGCTATAGTTATTAAGTCTTTCTCCCGCCTTCTCAGCATGCCTTCGTGATGCAATAGTAAGCACATTCGGCGCGTTTCGAGAGGTCCAAGGTTCGAATCCCAGGGAGAGCATTGCTCATTTTTCACGTCTCTCAGCACACATACGCACACACAAAAAAAAGCTAATGACTCTAAATGTAGATGAAAAACGTAATGAAATAGATAATGATAACGAAGAAGGCGAAGAATTTCAAGCCGAAGCTCTACCAGTATACTCAATGCCTATTGAGTACGATGAGAAACTTCAAAAATATTTCGAAGAAAAGAGTGCAAATGGCGATGTGTTTCGGGTCATGAGTTGCTTCCGGCAAATAGCAACAACAAGAAAGAGAGGATAAGACAATTCAAAGCAAATTAACCAAATTCTTTTGCACTATACAGAAATGAAAAAAATATTTATAATATGGTATTAAGTATATGTGAATTTTTATGATTTTTTCTGTAGCCCATTTTTTACGAACACTCGGTTATCCCTTCGCCCTCGTTATAAGCGAGTTCGACTGTATGATTTTTCCTGCAGCAATTCATCATTTGAGAAAAATAACTACGTGAAGATACTTTTCGCTGAAACTAAGTCATGTGTTGCTCTATCTACGCTCAGCTGTAAAATAAATTTAACTTTTAATAATTACAAAACCATGCAGAACTAAAATTTCAATCGAAATGTGCTTTCCACTGACCTTATACCTCTCTACTGGCACGTGTAATTTGTACGCTAAAGAATTGTGAGGCTTTCAAGCACTGTGGGGCTTTCAAGGCGTTAGAGATAGGTAATATATATAATTTGAGTTAATGGTCATTTTCAATCAGACAATATTATCAATGAATTTGAAATTCATAATCCCTTAACAATATTTTGGAATTTAAATGGCAGCATATTACTTCAAATATGATGTATAATAGAGGTTCCCAGACTTTTTTTCTCATAGAGCAGTTTAAAAATTTAACTGGTTCCGGTGGACCCCTTGCGGCTACATTTCTACCATATTCCCAAAACTCGCCGAAAAATGTGAGGATTAGATCTAACTATGGAAGTTTGCGTTGCGGCTGAGTTCCAACTACGAATTACACTCATGTCCAGAAATTAAGGATAATGCAAAATCAGGCAAAGGAAGAGTTAGAAGCAAAAGAAATTTGACTTATTTGTAAAGCTTATTTATTAAACAAAAGGTAAAGAGCAAAAAAAGATGCTATATGTTTGATATTATTAAAAAATTAGCGATTTTTTCTCCCTAGAGCAAATTACAAAAAAAAAACCTATTTACAAAAAAACAATATTACATGGTTGGTATGATTGTTAATACATTGTATGCCTCCCAGACGATGCAATACAGTCCCTACAATGCCTAGGCATGCTGAGTATCAAATTATCGATCTGATCTTGGGGTATATTACACCACTCAAAAAGCAATGCTCTCCCAAGTTTCGGTAGACATGTAGGACGAGTTTGACGAGCTGCAACTCGTCGGCCAAGCATCTCCCACACGTGCTCTACTGGATTCAAGTCCGGTCTGGCCAGTCCATACGGGCGATATCCTCCGATTGAATTCATTCGCTTACGATGTTTGCACGGTGAGGACGGACGTTGTCATCCACAAACACAAATGGCGCCCCGAAACAAACGTACATGTTTTTCCAGAATGACATCCAGATAGATTTGGCTTGTCATGGTTCCAATTTGAACATGCAGGTCAGTTCTGGAACCCAGAATAATTCCACCCCAAGCGAGAACTCATGCACCACCGTAACGGTGTCGTTCAAGGAGGGTAACGGGTACCTGGAGCTCTCCATATGAAAGTCCGGAGAGAATCAGACTGCAAGCTAAACCTGGACTCGTCGGAAAACGTCACACAAGCCCACTGTTGCGGTGTCCACAATGCATGCTCTCTACTCCAGGCTAACCGCAGGCGACAGTGAGTTGCAGTAAGTGGAACGCATCTGACAGGTCTACGAGCATATAGACCAATCTGCCTTAAGCGTCTGTACACGGTCTGCCTTGAAATTGTCGTACCAGTGTCTGAAGAGAGCTGACGAGACAGGTCTGAGGCTGTGCTCCGCCTGTTTCTTTTGGCAGTAACTGCCAAATACCGGTCCTCATTCGGGATTGTAACTCTGAAGCGACCTGTGCTGTAATGTCTACTCTCATTACCATCATCTTGGAATCGTTACTAAAGCCTGGCGATGACACTTTGAGCAATTCCAAGTTCGTCTGATGCTTCCAGTTGGGTACGCCCACATTCCAGACGGCCGATGATTCTACCACGTAAAAAATCATCCAAATGTGTCCTTTGTATCTTAACTATTCGGTTATTGCACGGAAATGTTTATAAAGCGCCTGCAAACAATTTTACTTCTTTGCCAGTATACCTTATATATCACTCTCTTACACTCTCGTCATTGTGACGTACCATCCGTGTCATTTGGTTACTTCCTGAAATTTGCATATTATTCTTGAAGATATGTATAGTGATTTTACAGGCGATATATATTTATTTTAGAGTTCGATCTCCGCGTGACTCCGGATTATCTTTAATTTATGGACATGAGTGTAAAAGTTTCCCAAAAAAAAGTGAGAATTGATTGGTTAATTAATTAATTGATTGTATTGTGAATGGATATCAAAAAAGTAAAGTTGGCCAGTCAAAAAAGTGATTCCATCCAACTTTACTTTTTGACATCTACTCACAGCACAAGGAACCAATCAATTCTCACTTATTTCCTTTAGAAAACTTCCCATTCGGAGTGATAACAATAAAAAAATAGTATATGTTTTTGTTTTGTATTTATTTAAAAATGTAATTATTACACTATTAATTATTATTGTTACCATATTACACTGTAATATGATAGCAGTCGTAATATAATTAAAATTAAACATTATTAACGTAACTTATCTTCTACAATGACAATCACAAAATAGTGATAATTTTAATGGGAGGGATATACTTGATGGATTGACAGCAAATTTTCAATATTTGTCTTTAGTTTTGTTAGGAATAACCCCAAATCTCCCCGTTCCGCGATATTCAATCTGCTCCTTTTTTTCGTTAAAAGGTTTGTAAGGACGCTAAAACGTTTTTCGACAAGATATGATGAGCGAAACGCTATCAAAAGCTTTCTCGCAGTTCTCCACAGTCCAGGATATTTTTCGGGTATTTCTGCCTGCAGCCAAAATGTTTGATACCCTCTTTTAAATTTCACCTTCAGCTCCTCAGAGCTAAGCTCGAGTAGCTCCTCTTGTAATATCACATTCTCCACTTCCGCTTTATCAAATGGAATACATTTAAATAAAAATTGAATGCTTTTAAATACAAAAATACTTTTAAAGAATATTTCGATATCAAAACTCCGCGATTTTAATTATTTATTTATTACTTTGATGCACGTTACGAGTACTAAAAGAAGCGTACGATTTAGGAAAATATATTTAATTAATTCATTTAGCGTTAGGAACCTGAAATATTTACAATCATGCAGGTCAATCATAATATATCTCTCCTTTAGTGAACCATCACACAGTCGGGTAAAAAAAATGACTAATAAAGTAGGGACAAAAAGTTCAACCTTTCTCGGCTTTCTGTTCTTTTATGGAAGTATCTAATAATGACTATTATTCAGTATATAGTTTTTAATCCGTACCTACCACACGCAAACTTTACAAATATACTTATTACAACATAAAATAAAAGTATGTGTAACAAATAGGCAGGTAAATACTTACTTTTCCAACACTAACATCAATTCACTTTACTTTTCTTTTCAAAATTCTGTAAACAAGTGAGTAACGTTTATCCTTAGCATTCGCATTTATATTGGTGAAGAATTAAACATGTTCATGCAAGACTGCAAGCGCACACACTACAAGTCGTATTTCGTCCCTTTGCACGTCTGAACAAGCGTTGCGGATGGCTGCTCTTTGCAAGTCTCGACACGCTGTACTGAATATGGAATACGCAAGTTTTTACAAGTAACAGTCACTGAGCTTCTTAAAAACAGAGTGTTTATAAAGTCCCAGACCCATTCTGATGTTTAATAACTCGTAAAATATTAAAGATAGATTAAAATTAACAACATAAATTGTTAGATAGACTCAAAAAGTTTCATGACCATTGTCAATGGACTTCCACGTGTGTCCCCTCTTCGTCGCACGGAGAATATCAAGTCGATATTCAATTTCACGCCAGGTACCGAGAAGCATGTCGGTACCTGGTGCTATTGCGGTTGTAATTCTGGCTTTTAGGTCATCCATGTTCGTCACTCTCCTCCTGTAAACGTTGTCCTTTACAAATCTCCAAAGAAAACGTCCAGCGGCGTTATATCAGGTGATCTGGGTGGCCAAGGAATTGGACTTCCACGCCCAGTCCATCTTCCTGTAAAATGGTCATTCAAAGAACTACGAACGATGGTACCCCAATGAGGTGGTGCACCACCTTGTTGCGAAAAGACATGTGGCTGAAGCTCTTCTAGTTGTGGAAATACGAAGTTTCCCAACATGTCTAAGTATACGACTGGATAAGATCGTCTTTTCTGTAAAAAAGAAAGGTCCACTGATTCGGTCGTGCATTAATTAGTCCACACCACACATTAACCTTTGGGGAATCCCTTTGTGCCTCACGGTATTCATGGGAGTTTTGAGGTCCCCATATGCGCACATTATGGTGTTTAACAATGCCAGAAAGGTGAAAGGATGCTTCGTCTAAGAACATTATGCGCTTCAGAAATTCAGCATCATCTTCTATCCTCCTTAGCATATCTATTGCAAACGCCATCCTCCTAGGCCTATAATAATAGGCAATAGTTACCAAACACAAAAGAGAGAAAACTGCAATTAATAAGCAGACAGTATTTAGAAAAGTACAGATATTTAGACTGGAAAATGAAATTATCTGAAATTAACCGCACGCGCAGACGATATTTACAAAAGTAAAGATATTCAAACCTGAAAAGGAAAATATATAAGTTATTCCATCAATAAATACATTAAGTTTATTTATATCTCCATTATTTCATGAGTTATTAAACATCAAAATGGGTCTGGGACTTTATAAACACCTTGTGTTATCAGCCAATATTGATAGGTGAAGTCAAGCCAACATTTTAGTTCGTCGCTATCGAAAGCAAATAAATTTTCGTGGACCTCCGCTTACGAATTGTGAACCCCCATTTTTTTGTCACGCCAACGTAGAGCCCCGTCGAGTCTCCCGTGGACCCCTGGGGGTCCACATGGAACACTTGGTGAACTAAGGATGTATAATCTAGTGTATGAAAAAAAATATATCGTTCGAGTTTTCAGGTCTATGTGCTGCAAGTCATTCAGAAGAAAAATGTAAGACATTCTGAACAGAAAATTGATTTTGATACATTAAAAATATTTTGAAATCTTATCTGTTTTTAAAATATCTTTACATTGCATTTGAAAGATAAAACAAGACACTTGAAAGAAACTGTAATAATAAACTTATTCCCTGAGGTACGATTTAAAAATATTTTCTTAAAGAACGCTCGCAAATCGTCGACATTTACTTTAATTGTATTCTAACCAAAGGGCATGAAAACTTCTTCAAACAAGAAATTGGACGTTGGAAGCGAAAAAGAGTTAAAAGTATTTTCGAGTATTATTAATGGTGCTTTACAGGCAAACTTTAACATGCAGCTTTATCATTGAGTTTACAATGGAATCGCATATTTGCTGTTCGCAGCTAAGTGCCAAAGATAAAGTTCAATTTCCTTTCGTGTTATTAAAGTTAGGATCTACGATGGTTATTAAATATTAATGTTCGCCTCCAGTCACAGTTGATGCAAGTGTAAGGAAAGAAATTACCTTCTCTACCATATTACCGTTAAATTATTCGCAAAAGGAATATGCTTGCTTATATATGACTTTCTGCATATTAAATTTGAAAGTCAAAGTGCCGTAACTTCAGACGACACTATTTCGGTATTAATATCTTTAATACTTTTTATTCTTTGCAAATATTAAGCGCATAATAGCATCTTCCTTTAACGTAATAAATCTCCTAAGCCATTACATCATAATATGCATTTTTTTTGTTTTTATGAAATAATTTTCGGGAGTAAGAGATTCAAAGTTTCCATAAATGTTATTCAAATAATATATAGGAAATGTTTACTCTTTTTTTATCCAAATCCAATATTACTTGAAGAGTAGTGAAAAATAGTACCAATCTGATCTGATACTTGTATCAATCTGATTTGTACAAGCATCGTCTTATTTTATATCAATAAAATTTGTCATAAATCTCAAATACAGAAAGTAGAAATACATAATAAATGAAATGCAAATATAATGAATCTCTTCTTATTTTAATTTTACTTTCCAGGAACAGCAAGGAAAAATGATATTGAATCAATAATTTAAAAAAAAATTCATTAGCCTGGAAGGGCTATTAATTTCGTTTTCGCAATTTTCCTTGGTTCACTATACACGGCATTTCACTTTTCACATTATTGCCAACAAATATCAGAGTCCTGTATTATATATAAAGAAATTAAATAATGAAGAATCTACGTGAACGTATGTATGCTTCTCGCAGTTTGATAAAACAATGGTACCTAAAGTCATCCAATTTTGAATAACGTAGTCCTCTATTCGAGTGTGTGCATCTGGAAGCCCGAATTTGGATTTCTTTTTATTATCGATTTCGTACTTTGTAACACATTAACGAAGTTTCGATTAAGAAACTCAACGATTTCAAGGCGAGGAATGACAACACTGTATGGGGAAAAATTATCTCCAGCGCGCGAGACTGTATCGGAAATTCTAAAGATATGCTCTTTTTAAATTATTTTGTGATATTGCTGTTGAACTGAATTTTATAGTTTAAGTGCGAAGAACATGGTATTTAATAAAGATAACACACAACACGTTAAAAAAACGCCCCTATGGGGGTTATATTATAAGGTATTATCTCCCTCCTTTCTGCATGCCTTTGTGTTGTAACTTAGCACACTCAGCGTATTTTCCAGAGGTTCAGGTTCGAGTCCCGGCGAGGACATTTCTCAATTTTAATGTCTCCTGCTTCAAAATAATCTAATGACTCTACAGTGGCGCCCGAATTAAAATGTGATGGATGTTGATACTTCACCTCCAGGATTTGACGACTGGGTCCCCTAATCCCAATCGCCTATAAAAAGGGGGAGTATGTAAGGTATTTTCTTCCTCCTTTCGACATGCCTTTGTGGATGGAGTATGGTTCGCACACTCGGGGCGTATTCGAGAGATCCAGGTTCCAGTCCCGGCGAGGGCATTGCTCATTTTTCACGTCTCACGCTTCAAAAAAAAATCCTAATGACTGGACAGTATAAAATCTAAAAGCTTTCAGTTTTTTAAAGTAAATTTTTTTAGTTTTCAAATATTTTCAAAATTACATTTTTCCCGTATCTTCTATTTATAATTAAATATGTGCTTTGTAATGTAAACAAGTGATGTTTATGCTTATTATATGCAAAACAAAATTTAAATGTCTAGCAAAAAGTTTCTTTTGAGTATTCACCGACATCAACGAATTTTGTAAGTTAGAATTTGCTTTAAAATAACAATTCCAGAAAGGTGAATGACCTGCCAATAACCGAAGCATCAGTTATTTCGAAAAACAATAAAGAGAGTATTCTCATTACATCTAAAGTGCTTTTCTTAGTATTATACTAAAAACCCTTCTCAACATGTTAGTATTTTTCTAGAAGAGGATTTTCAGAACTGGGAAATAATAAACACTATTGGTTCAGGAATATCTAAATACTATATATATTGTTTACTAAGCATTAAATGTGTTTCATGTGCTAGAATAATATACAAAATACTTCAAAACGTTTGTATGATTAATGTCATTTACATAACTAGGCAGAGTTTGTAGACTTATTTGAAACAAGTGAAGCAGACTTTCAAACTTGCATTACTGCTGCGGTTGCTCTAATTTATTACATCGCAAAGCAGCTGCATTTGCTTTGGTTAGCATGTAAAATAAATGCTTGTGAAAATGAAATATGCACATAGATCATATCTCAAAAAGTGACTAATGAAGGAAGAAAATAATCTAAGTAAGTACTTGTCATCTAAGCAGCATCTTGGAAATTGTTGCTACAAAGCGAAATATGAGGAGTTTAGTTTATTTTCCTCGATTCCCCAGTACAACCTTTATTGATTTTTCTAACTTAATCTGTCTGTTATGAATTAGTAGGATGAGAAGTTTGAAAATAAGATATGCGGGTCTGATATTTTAACTTTATTTTGTTGATTACGTATTTAAGTGATGGAAATTAAAACACATTTTATGACAATACATTCAACTAATAATGGGTAATTTCTTTTTAATTAGCAGTTTTTTGTCACTAAAAAGAGAGGTTTCTAAAGCTATATGTTTAGTAATATATAAATAAAAATTTCTTATTTTTTCATGTAAGAACTTTTTCATTGTTTTAAAACTTTATCTTTGCATTTGAAAAATTTCTTTAAACTTTTTAAAAATTTTTAAAGCAGATTCCTTTTTTAGCAGTTAAACATGTACCTCATTTTTTTTTAAATCGTCTTTTTTTTTTTTTACTAAGGTCTGCAATCTAATCCAGAGCTAGCGTAACAATAGAGAACTCTGTATACTGTATATCCATTTTATATATTAAAACCCCAAACTACTTAAAGTTAAAATTGTCATAAAAGTGCGACATAACAAAGCTTTTATTTTGAATGCAAGAACTTTTTCCCTTTGGTTTTCCCATCAGGTCCCTTTGGTTTTCCCATCAACTTTTTCCCATCAGGTCTTTTTGGAGCAGTACACGCGAAAAATGCGCAGTGCTCTCCACGGGACTCGATTATAGACTGCTCGAACACGCGCCGAGTATGCTTCCAGTTACACCACGAGGGCATGCGGAAAGGAGGGAGAAAATACATTACATACTCCCCTTTTAAAAGGCGATTCGAAATTAGGTGACCCTGCCTCCATATCCTGGTGATGACGAATTATCGTCCACCAGATTTAGTTGGCGCCACTTGTAGAGTCATTAGGATACTTTCTAAAGCTGGAGACATGAAAACTGCGCAGTGCCCTCACCGAGATTTGAACCCTGAACCTTTGGAAAACGCGTCGAGTGTGCTGCAGTTACATCACGAAGGCATATAGAAAGGAGGAAGAACATATTTTATATACTCCCCTTTTAAATGGCAGTTGATGATTACAGGATCCAATCTCCAAATCTTGGTGATGACAAATTATCACCCACCACCTTTTAGCTTGGAAGCCACTTGTGGAGTCAATAGTATTTCTTTTTAAGAAGTTCAAAATCTGCAGTATCCTAGCCGGAACTCGAAACCCGGACCTCTGGCATACGCGTCGAGTATACTTCCAATTACACCACGAAATCACGCGGAAAGGAGAAAGAAAATGCCTTATACCTTCATTAAAGTTCTTTACAACTGAAGATTTTTTTTTGAAAGACCATTGAAATTTAAATAGCTCACGTGAAGATTATTTGATAATGTTCCTTAAACCACATTCGAGCAAAATCATGTAAAATAAGTTCGAGTAAAAAAAGGATTAAATTCATCATGAAATCTGTAAATTTTTTGGTACTCGTAAAATGTATTGGGAATACTTTGGTTATAAAATTGAGCATCCAGTCAACCTACTTAAGACAAATTAACATGAAAAAATTTTAAACTAGCTCCAAAGCATTAAAATGTATTCTGTCATATCTTCTATTGGTTTATATAAGAAATATTAAGTCAGACCAGAAGTTTAAGCTAGTTAAAATCACGAGACAAGTGAGTTAAACACTGGAGATCCTTGATTGAATTTTACGCTGCTGTACGACAAAAGACCCTTTCATTTCATGGTAATCGCAGTCAGCTACATTTGGCTGAAGAAAAAATGTTCGGGATTTGTAAGGATCCACTGAAGTTTTCATAATTAGTCCAATTTATGAATGAATTTTATCTCTCGTTTTTAACTTCGGGGACCCACTAGTAGCAAAGTGGCTAGGAACATTAGCAATGATAACCCCACTAAAAGTCGAAACAAACCATCGGTATCTTTGCATCAGTGTTGTTCAGTTTGCCCCTTGTATAATGACGTTTTGTCCTTAGAACGTCCTCTAGAAAAACATCTCCCTCAGGCAACATGCTCGAATCCATCTGTACGATGTTTTTACGTGAAATCTCTATGTACAGACAGAATAAAGGTCTGTCTTTTTCCAAGCGAATTAAAAAATGGATTTAAATAAATTCAGAAGAGATTTTTTTCGTGACGTCTGTGCGCACGTATGTATGTATGTATCTCGCATAACTCAAAAACGAGTAGTCTCAGAACGTTCAAATTTTGTATATGGGACTGCACAATATGTAGTCGTGCACCTCCCGTTTTGATTGCAATCGGCCGCACCAAACTTATATATATATGTTACTGTGAAAGACCGAAATTGGAGAATGTTGACTTTCACCGGAGAATGTCAACATTCACCAAATACGTCGGTGAAAGATCGAATATAACATTGCATTCTTGTACATTCGGACCCTCACCGGTGTATGTCGACAATCACAGGTATGCTGTGGTGTAGGTCGAAAAGAGAGGCGACTGGCTGCTTCCCATAAATGCAGTTGTAAAAGTAAGGGCCTCATGGGCAATTCAAAGTCTCATAATAGTTTAAGTTGTTGCAATTAATAAGATTTGAATCACATAATTTAGTAAGTTTTTTATTACTATTATTTTATTTTCTCATTTACTACGTACTGTGTAATTAAGTAAGTTTTTTAACTTCTATTACTTTCCTTTCTCATTTTGAATGTATTGTGTGTATAAGGTATATCTCCCACATTCTTAGCGTGCCTTCGTGGTGTAATGGTCAGCACACTGAGCCGGTATTTCAGAGATCCGTGGTTCGATTCCCGGCGAAGGCGTTGCTTATTTTTCAATCTCTCCTGCTTCCAAAAATACCTAATGTCTCTACAGTGGCGCCCGAACTAAAAGGGTTGTGGATGATGACTCTCCACACCCAGGATTTGGCGACTAGGTCCCCTAAAACCCTAGTCTCCCTTTAAAAAGGGGAGTATATAAGGTATATCTCCCACATTCTTAGCGTGCCTTCGTGGTGTAATGGTCAGCACACTGAGCCGGTATTTCAGAGATCCGTGGTTCGATTCCCGGCGAAGGCGTTGCTTATTTTTCAATCTCTCCTGCTTTCAAAAATGCCTAATGTCTCTACATGTGTTTTAAGTACTTGTGTGTTTTCGCGACTGAATTACGGAGAAGAAAATATAATATTCTCATATATTCATCATTCACCATTAGTACATAGTAAAAGTCGACATTCACCGGTGTAAGTCAGAAATAAGAGTATTTGGAAAATATTTCGGACATACACCAAGCGACTATGTGAATGTTGACATTCACCGGTGAAAGTCGACATTCTCCAGATTTCGGTGCTTCACCGTAACATATATATATGATAATTTCGAAGAACAGTCGCGATGGTTGAGTGGTACGGCGAGAGGAAGGAGCTGATGCCAAATTAAATTTAGCCAATTACCATCTTTATTTGCAGATTTGCAGGCACACTAGATTAATTCTTTGTAGACAATATACTTTTTAATCATAGCAATTACGATAATTTCTTGTAAGCATGTTATATCATCTTAGAATAAGAACAAAGTAGGGCATAGGAAAATAGATATATTGTTAAGACGAAAGCCAGGGAAAGAAATGCAGCAGAATAATGCCGTAATTAGCTCGCCAGATGTATTTATACCAAAGCAGGTGTGACTCTAGAGGCAAGCGATGAGTTGTTAATATTAGTTTTAGTTGCCTTTTCGGAGTATCGTTACATAACACAGAAAGATCTCGAATTTCAAAGAACAGATGAATCTAGCGGGGAGAGCACCAAATTTAGAATGTTAATTTTGAGGTCGACAATTATTTTTTAACTCTTTGAAATCCAAAACCTTCGCTAACTTGTATCCTTAAAATACCGAACCGCTCGAAATATTTTTCCAGCTTCACAGCAATTTCCTCCCACACCTGTCCATTAACGCAGAAACAGGTGAAAATTCCTCTGTAATTTCTAACAAAGATTCCATTAGCCTTTGATCGCTTCCTTTCCTATTCTGAAGCTCTTAAACTGAAATCAGAGATCAACAATGAAATGTCACGTGCAACTTAAATATAAAAAACCACAATTAAACCTCTTAGAACAAGCAATAAACTGATACAATGCTAGCGGGGAGACCACCAAATTTAGAATGTTAATTTTGAGGTCGACAATTACTTTTTAACTCTTTGAAATCCAAACCCTTCGCTAACTTGTATCCTTAAAATACCGAACCGTCCGAAATGCTTTTCCAGCTTCACAGCAATTTCCTCCCCTCCCTGTCCATTAAGGCAGAAATAGGTGTGAAAATTTCTTCGTACTTTCTAAAAAAGACCTAGTCTGAAGGTCTTAAACTGAAATCAGAGAATCAACAACGATTTGTCACGTGCAACCTAAAGACAAGAAACCACAATTAAACTTCTTAGAACAATACAATGCATATGAGGAAACTGCACCTGCTACTGTATACCTTAGGGGGAGGGATGAAAACAAAATCGATCGCAATCTCGATCGTTTTGTGGAGGTTATGGTCGTCTCAATGAAGGGCCGTGTTGGGTGCTTTAGTCGTGAAAGAGATAAAGCAGCTATCGGACATATATATATATATATGCCCAGTCTGTTACTCGGCTTGATGAATAATTTTTTTATTCTTATGTGTTGAAGTGCGCGTTCTTTTGCTTTTACAAGTAATTGAATTCTATTTTTCTTATGTTCCGGTTAAGGTTTTATGATTTAGTTAATCTGCATGCAATAGTTGCAGAACTACTAACAGTTTAAAAGTTTATGAGGTATTTCTTCTGCCTTCTTCGCATCCCTTCGTGGTGTAGTGGTCAGCACGCTTGACGTGTACACGAGAGGTCCATGGTTCTAGACACGGCGAGGGTATTGATCTAATGTCTATACAAGTTGCTTAAGTTCGACCAAACCTAACAAAGCAGCCGTTTGATTACATTTAAAACTTAGCAGAATAGTGAATTTAGTTTCTGCCCCTTCAGTGTCTTTTAGCCGAGTGGGAACAAAAGTAAATTTTCAGTTTTGTGCATCAGAAAATTTGTCTTCTTTCACGATGGCATAATTACTTGTTTTTGTGTGGAAACTCTGATTTTAATGTTAAAATTGTCTTTTTAACTGTATTTCGTGTTTTATGTTTCTTATATTTTTCAAATTTTAATGACGATGTGAGGAGTTGTTATATATTTTTTTCTTGCCGCGAAGTTGAAACTGAATTAATTCAATGTTTAATATATCTGTAAATGAAATTCGAGGAAATAAGTTTAAATGCAATGCAGCCAAAAAATGTGCATAATTTAGTAGTCCGTACAAAGAAGTCATAGGGTTTCCACATCATATTTCTTTGTTAATTTTTGAAATGCACGCTTTTATGTCAATAAGAATGCTTTATTTTATATGTTTTACTGGAAATTCTGTACTACAAGTTGTGCTTGAAGGGGAAGTTGAATAAAGGTTTGTTTTCTTTTGAAAGTGTAACGTATTATTTCTGTTGCAAGGTGACATGGCTTGTTACACAGATAAGTAATCAAATTTTATTATGAAAATAATACGCCCATGCTGTGAGTGGTTCATTAGCCGTTAGGCATTAGACAGTTCAGCAAAAGTTCAAGAAAGAGGTACAATAATGCAACAATTTGGATCGGCCAATCGGGATCGGGGATTAAGCAATAAATTAGATAAAATTTCTCAAACTGAGTAGCTTAGATATTATCAACAGAAACTCAACAGGAATAACAATTTTGTAATCTTTTTAAGACCTACGTCATTAAAGTAAAATAAAACTCCGAACAAATATTAATTTAGAAGTCAAACAACAGAAATCAGCGTTAAATTTTCAAATTTTTACAGGACTGGTTTCTATAGTTTTGCAGAACAATCTCAGCTACCAAGTGCAAATGATCGAAATGAGATACAGTGATAAGATAAGAATGATTGAACAGGCGTTAAGCTACTGGCGCCATCTGGTGACGACAAGAAAACTAAAACATAATTTCCTTCAAGGCTGAAGGTTAAGATGGATTGGAATTAGGGTCATTAACTAGAACAGAAAGATTTTTGGAATGTGAAACGTCTCTAGAAAATCTCTTTCATCAATGGAAAATGTTTTTGAATAATAAATAATAAAGACGCACCCATGTTTTAATAATAAATATGTCTAACAGTAATAAAGACACACTCTTGTTTTAGGAGATTATAAGAATTAGGTTGTCATTCCTTTCTTTCCATCAATTACTTATAAAATTGCACGTATTTTACAGAAATTTAAATTTCGTGTCGTTTATTCTTCTATCAATAAAATTCCGAGTTTCATACTCAAGGACCCCATTCCGGATATGAATTCCTGGGGTATTTACAGGATTCCTTGCTGGTATGGTTTAATTAACGTTGGTCAAACTAAGAGAGCCTAAAAATTTCGCTTTAAGGAACATGAGGCATATGCTAGGAAAAAGGAAACACAGAAGTCATCTGTTGCCCAGCATTGTTGGTCCGAAAATCTCACTTTCAATTTTTCTGCACCCAACATTATTCGCAAAACATCTTTTATTGGTGAATTAGATTTTCTAGAGGCGTTTAACATTAAAAAAAACTTTCTGTTCTAATTAAGGACCCTAATTCCAATCCATCTTTACCTTCAGCCTTTAAGGGAATTATGTTTTAGTTTTCTTGTTTCATCAATAATGTCGCCTTTCATCAATAATGTAGCCTAACCTGTCCAGCCATTCTTATCTTATAACTATGCCTTATAACTATATCGTTCATTTGCACTTTAGTTGAGGATGATGGTTCGGTAAAACCATCGAAACTAGTCCTGTGAAAATTTGCAAATTTAACGCTGATTTTTGTTGTTTGACTTCTAAATTTACCTAAAGTTATGTTCCTTTACTCGCTTCACATTCTCCTGGAATACTTTGTTATATTTTGCTGTTTTGTAAAAGGAATATTTTTCAGAAGGGGTTACATAAACTAGCATAATACTGTCAAAAGATTCAAAATATTAATATAAAACAAATTCGGAGTGAAAATGGTAAATAAAATAGTTGCGATGATTACGCTTAGCCTTACATTTTAAAACTATTTTATGTTAGGTGGGATAATTAGGATTTTTGATGACTATTTGCTTTGATTTTTGATGACTACTGAATAAAAACTGAAAAAATTTAATGCTACTCTATATAGTTATACAGTAACAAGATATTTTTAACTCTGAATAACCACAGAAATAGATCTCACATTTTTTGTCGACAAATATGTTCGATATAAGAAAATATATTCTTCTCAGCGAAAGTTCGAGTCTATTCCAAATCTCCGACATCTACTTACATATTCTGATTCCATCGAAAGCTGTTTTTAACATTCGACGCATCACGTTGAAGGAAAAAGTAAACTATGTTACCGCAATACGTGTGAGTAAAGTCAAAGTATTTAGCAGGGTAATTGCCCAAGTAGTTATCGAAAATTCCTCGTATATAATATTTACTATATATTACATTAATGATATTTATCTGTGATAAATTATGCGAACTAACTTATAGTATGTTAAATTAGGAGTTGACAACACAGTTTTCAGTTCATGTTTATTCTGTTAATGCATTATTATAAATTGTACTGTTAATTGCACTGTATTTATCTGTAAACTGTATTATTAAGGTATATTAAAGCAGTTCTGAAATTTTATTTTCATACTCTTTTTTAAAAATGTACACGCATAAAGTATATTTCACGAAGATCTTTGATAAGACACGAAAGGAAAATTTTGTAAAAATATTTACTTTTAGCTCTTACAAAAGTGTCGTAATACAAAACAATCAATATAGATTAAAGTTTTTTTACGGGTACATAAAAAGGAAGATTTTAATAATGTGCGTTTCCACCATCCACATAACTGAAAATTCATTATCAGATCAAATCAATATCTTCGCACATTTTTATAAATTACCAACTGCCTCTGGATGAGAAAACTCTATAGTATGTTTCCATAACTTTTTCATGCTTTATATTCAGACATTTCATATTTTTTACATTTGCAGTAGCATATATAACCGATATAACTCCCTTTATCCCTCTATAATATATATTAAATCCTGATTTTTATATGTTGGATTTAATATCATATATACAGGGTGCCCGTAATTAAACTTGAAATTTATGAGCGGTCTGTACCAAAACCTATACAATGGAATTGCATGAAAATTGGGTAATGGCAGAATGAAATGATGGGAATTTTATCAAAGAAAGAAAAACAATGAGTTTCAAAAATCACCACTAGGTGGTCTATCATAGCTTTATTGAGAACATATAAATAATATACAAAAGTTTACAAAACATGCTCGATATGATGCCCACTGTTGTCTGTTACCCATCTGGAAGCGTAAAATGGCATGCTCCGATTGTTGAAAGCAGAATGAACTGGGGAATGTTACGCACATGGCGTTTTGTGCTTTCTTTAAGGTCGGATAGAGATGTGATGGGATCACGGTGACTATGGCCTTGAGGTATCCCCACAGGCAAAGTCGCAAGGATTGAATTCGGAGGATCTAGGAGGCCAACCTGTAGGAAATTGCCAGTTGATGATTCTGTCGTCACCGAAATGGGGGCGGAGCACTTGTTTGACACAACGGGCGATGTGTTTAGGAGCACCATCCTGCATAAACACTGTGGTTGCATCACATCGCCCTGCCTGAAGAGCCGGAATAACGGATTGATCTAATAATGAAGCGTATCATTGACCGGCGACGGTGCATGTCACATGCCCTGCGGCTGCGCTCTTGGAAAAAAACCGGACCCACAATGAAGGTTGCAGTAAAGCCGCACCAAAACCGTTATATGAGAAGAATGTAATGAAATTTGTAGGAATTGATGTGGGTTTGTAGCAGCCCATATACAGCAATTGTGCTTTTTAACTGCACCTTCCATATGAAGTGGGCCTCCTCGGTCCACAAAATGTTCCATGGCCTTTCATCCTGGAGCTCAACTCGCGCAAGAAACCGCAACGCAAAAGTTTGTAGACTATTCAGATCAGCTGGTAAGAGCTTTTGCACTAGCGACAGTTTATACGGATAGTAGCGTAAGATCTTTTGAAGAATCTTATGAACCGTGGTAGGAGGTTCGTTAATAGATGCTGCAATACGTCGAACACTAGTGCTGCCGATGGTTTGATATCTCTCTTCCTCCACTTGCGTCGCTACTTCATCCCCTACCTGTGCTGCAACACACTTTCGTCCCCTTCCTGGCTGAATCCCCAATGTTCCCGTTGCTTCAAATATCCTGATCATGTTTGTTAGTCCTTGACTAGTGAGTTTACCTTTTCGTAACCGCTTCAAAGACCGAAATTTGTAAAGACATTAGGTTATTTCGTAGCAAGAGACATGAAAAATTAGCAGCGCCTTCGCCGGGAATCGAACCACGGACCTCTGAAATAACGGCTCAGTGTGCTGACCATTACACCACGAAGGCATGCGAAGAAAGAGGGAGAAATACCTTATAAATTTACGCAAAGCTTCGTTAACAGAATCTCCGTTTTGGCAAAACAATTTCACCAGTAAAGCACGTTCCTGGAGACTCAACTTCATCTTCCTTGACTAGGAAACGAGTATAACTGAGGTTCGCTTCTCGCATCTTTATAGGGTTGCTGTGAGCGCACAGCATTTCTATGTTTACGATATTTGCATATGGCAACGGTTAACATTGCACAGCGCCATTTAGTGGTGGTTTTGAAACTCATTTTTGAACTCATTTATGCGGGGGGGCTCGATAAAATTCTTATCATTTCGTTCTGGCATTACCCAATTTTTATATAGTTTTTGTTACAGACTCCTCGCAAATTTCAAGTTTAGTTATGGACACCCTGTATATATATATGAAATAAAATGCTGTTAAATAACTGATATAACTCACTTTCTCTATGCATATAATTAATATATGTGTATCCTGATTTATATAGATTGGATTTGATATCATATATAAATATATATATATATGTAATATTTCAGTCATTTTAACACATCGTGGGTGACTGATGAGGCTGTTCCATTACACGTTTTGGCAGATGTTTGACGAAGCTGGGATGATTGAAACAAGGAGAAAAATACGACTCAGGACTTCACTTTTAACAGCATATCTTTATTTTAATTTAGAGCAGATTATTCAGTAATTGAAATACTAGATACGACTGACTTTAATACGTTATAACGTTCTAGCAAAGAAAGAGGAGCTTTGCGAAAGTGTTAACAGGATGAAGGCGACAAGGCATCTGTATAGAAAAACTTATGATGCAGCATTTATATGAGGAAGTTATGTAACAGGCGCGAATGTTCCAGAAGGTACTAGTCTAGGGGAAGATCCTGAATTGCAGAAAATTAATTAAAGGTTGCTAGTTCGCAAAGAGCAAAGCCATCGTATTTTTACACATATATATATGACATTAAATTCAACATTTACATCATTATGTATAGATATTATTATTTATAGTACTGTAATTCAAACAATTACAGTACTATCTAGTAATGCTAAAATTTAAAATTTCGTATTCAGGGTATTTCTCCCGCTTTCTTAACATGCCTTCCTGGTGTAATTGCCAGCATGTTCGGCGCGTATACTAGAGGTACGTGGTTCAAGTTCTGGTGAGGTCATCGTTCATTTTTTCATATGTCCTGCTTCCAAATAAATCCTAATGACTGGCGTAGCCGCCAAATTAAAAAAAAATGGTGGTGGATGCTGATTCTTCACCACCAGGATTTGGTGACTAGGATCCTAGTCCCCACTCGCCCTACAAAAGTGTAAGTATATAAGGTATTTTCCCCTTCTTCTTAACATGCCTTTATGGCGTAGTGGTCAGCACGTTCGAGGCGTATAAGAGATGTCTGTGTTTCGAGTCCCGGAGAGAGCATCGCTCATTTTTTCATCTCTCCTGCTTCCAAATAAATCATAATCACTCTACATACTGAAGAGGTCACTTTAATAAAATTATCACAATTAAATTCATATCTTGTTTTCTTCATTTTTCAAACTAAATCATAAATTGAATCACGAAAAGAGATCGAGAAATACTTAGACACACAATTTTTGAAACATTTTCATATACTGCTTACGAATTTAATAAGTTACTTAAAATTTAAAAAGCTGAATTTATAAAACATTCACCAGTTTTCTTCGATGAAAAGTGATGTATCTTATAAAAGCTTATAGATTATAGTTTTGCTTTAAATATAGTCTAGAAATATGGATTTTAAAATGTTTTCCTCATATATATGTATATATGCGCGATCATGTCTTTTCAGAAAGTATAATAACTTTATTTTCTTTAACAGCTGATATCGAAAACACCCTTTTAAGAGAAACTGCCCTATTGAACATTCTAGGGCGCCGTATGCACTTTTAAAAAATAGGTCTTGCATTAATATATTTTATGTACTTTTGTATAGGAAAACCGTTTTGTTAGGATATAAAAGATCACGTATGACATCAGTGAATTTCTGAACAGAAGTCCCAAAATTCCGTTCATGTATTTCAATGACATCATTACTTTGTATATTTTGTTTCATAAACTGGTGGAACAAACAATTCCTGACTTTATATTTAATTTCAATTTAAATAAATCAAGCGCAGTATCTTATTTTTTATTCTTTTTATACCCTGAGAATTCTTCATAATCAAATTCTTCTTATGATCCGCGCTCATTGAAAGATATGCGTTCAAAACATCAGGTGATATCTAACATGAGAAAAAGTTAAATATTTCTCAGTAATGTGCAAAAGAATAATGATGTTTTTTTAATTGATTATGGTAGAGCACACAAGAGCTCTCTGCGTAAAAGAAAAGTCCAAGAAGGGATGACTTCTTGGATGACTTCTTGGAGGGAAACTGGCTGGTATACAGGTCAAACATCTGAAAAACTACTGAAACTATCATACAGCCTGCCCGTTCTCCAGGATTTGAACCCGGACTAAACTACGAGTGTTCAGTGACTTTAGCAGAAGAATAATGAAAGTCTCAAATAGAGGCTTTACATGTTTAATTCAATAAAGTGACATTTTCGAATACTTAATTTTTACTGTCGTATCTAATCACATACACTGGTGTGCAAAAATTAAGGACGAGACGGTTTTTTCAATATAACTTTGTACAAAAGCTTTCCAAATCAACACATTTAATACCGTAAGATCCCCAATACGTAAGGACATGAGTAATGTAAGCAACACTTACTAAAAGAGAAATCAGAGGGATAAAAAGAAGCTTTATTGAAAAAGTAGCATGGAGCGCAATGCGACTGAAGGCCGAAACATCCCTGTGATGGGTGTCCAGCAAGAAACATCCGGTCTTTAATAGGGGATATGATCTTCCCTGACTGCTAGGCAGGTTTCACATCATTTGTGCATGCTGAATATGTGGTTGTTAATGAGCTGTTGAGACACTGCTGCTCGTTCCTCTTGTAGCACCAATCGCAGTTTCGGAATCGTTACTGGCGATAAGTTACGTGCTGCCACGGGTCTCCCTAGTAAGTTCCGTACATGCTTGACGGGATTTAGATCCAGAGACCTTGCCGACCAATCCATGTGTTCAATATCTTCACTCTCCAACAGCTCTTCGACAGTAACTGTGCGATGAGGTGGAGCGTTGTCGTCCATGAAGAGGAACTGAGGACCCATAGCCCTTGTGAAAAGACGCATGTAAGGAAGAAGAACCTCGTTACAATAGCAGTCCCAGGTGACGAACCTCCTTGGGAGATATGAAGGTCGGTCCGGCTACCAAGCATTATGTCTGCTCGAACGAGAACTCCGCGACCTCCAAAACAGTCCCTTTTGATGATGTTGAAGGGGTTATTGCGTGTTCCCCGCTCTGTCCAGATGTGTATGTGTCTAGAATCGCAACTCAGACTAAATCTGCTCTCATCTGTAAAGAGTACTCGTCCCCATTCATTGTCTCTCCAATTCCGGTGTTCCCGGCACCACAGAGAACGCCTTCTCCGATGGGCAGGCGTTAGAGGTAAACACCGTACAGGGCGTCGTGCAAACAGACCACCACCGTGCAGTCTTCTGGCCACGGTAAAACGCGATATCGGTCGTCCAGTCACCTGTGTCGTGTGTTTAGCGATTTCTCCCGCCTGTTTCTCCTGGCCTATAAGGCAATATACCGGTCATCTGCGGGTGTGGTTCCTCGTGGACGATCATTACTAAACCCCCGGATAGCTGTTCCTGTAGTTTGAAATTGTCTCCAATCTCGTGAAACGATGCTGTGAGCAATTCCGAGCTCTGCAGCCACACTTGTCACATTGCGACCTTCATCCAACTTCCCAATGATTCGACCTCGGGTAAAAGCATCCAGATGTCGTCTAACAGATTGATTATTCGCCATTTCTCGCTGAGACAGCAACTCGGTGTGATTTTAACTGTTGTACGGCGTGCAATCTTTTTGCCAGAAATACTGATCTTACACCGACAACATGCTTTATACTACTCAGACACGCCCTCTTTACGTCTACCTGCATATCTGCGCATGTGCTACCGTACATCACCTTACTTAATCTCCTGGTTGGTCTTTCTGTCCGCTCTGCCTCTTCATTCAGCTGATATGCTAATTTTTCGACTTCGTCCTTAATTTTTGCACACCAATGTATTATCGTAGCACAATAATAAATATTCTTACAAAAAATGTTGACTTTTGTTTTAGGAAAAACAATGTACTTCCTAAGACTTTCGTGCCATCCAACTGGTTTGCGTCGTTTGCTGCCGTGTCGAAGAGCCCGGGTTCGAATCCGAGAGAAGGCATGAATGTTTGTAAATGTACAGTGTCCGTGCGGCATGGGAGCACGGACTATGTAGTGTACAAACATACTCTAAATATGCGACTCTAAATAAGTCTTCCCGAGAAGTTGGTGGTAGGGGAAGTGGGGTGGGATACCCTCGGACACATACCCCCTTCATCAAAAGTCTCATTCTTGTTTTGTTTAAATTTCTTGTTTTTTAATAATTTAATTAACTAATCAAAATATGAAAGTAAAAATTATCCTTCTTTCCACCTTGCTCTCTCTCATAAATCATTATGCGAATACCCATTAACAATTATTAAAGCCTGAAAAACGCGGTTAAAGTCTGTATGCGTTGTTATCATCATGCGATGATTTGTAGGTACTTTATTTTTACCATGATATTTTCGACTACGATGTTTTTAAACTGCAAAGCAAAG
>KK114666.1:489653-577706 GCA_000611955.2 Stegodyphus mimosarum
TTTTTAAACCGCTTTTTTTTCGACGACGATATTTTGTACCACGATGTTTTAGAATTGTGATGTTTTCTCTTTTTTTTTAAATTTTCTCCCACGATGTTTTGTACCACGACGTTTTCGCCTTGTGCTGTTTTCTCCGCGGCGTTTTCGTCCGCGATGTTTCTGCCGCGATGTTTTCGGCTGTAATCCCACCGGTGAACTTTGACTAAACCTTTTAGTTTTTAAAAATGATCTAAATTCGCTTTAAGATGACCCCTACTTATCGCCATGGTTATCAGCAATCAACGCTCCTGCCAACCACATATGTTACTTATTTTCATTTTATTTAAATATTTGTTTAAATTTACCGTAACGCTCTACATCACTGACGTATGAACTGAACGATAATGAATATCAACCTGCAGGTTATCAGAAATCAACAGCCTAGACTGGAATCCGTTTTCTTCGATTTATTTTAATTCCAAAACTATCTTGTGCCATGATCCATTAGTTGATTCAGTATTATCTTCAGACTACAGGTTACAGGTGATCAATTACATTAACAAGTACCCATGCCCAACATAACTTACGTTTCGATTTAATTTTAATTTAAATACCTCTAAAAATAACTTTGCACTCCACTAATGACATATAGTCTGACCACAACTGATTTTCAAACTGCAGATAAATTGTTACCGAGCATCTGTATTCTTAAATTCAATTTTAGTTTCAAATTTTTTCTAATATTTTGCATTTCTCCATTCTGATGACCCATTGGTTGACCAATCTAACCCGTAACGCATAGGCCTCTGGTAAACAGGAATAGAGACGATGTTTTATAATAAGAATTTTTACAATTGTTTTCACAAAACTCATACCAACATTTGATCTGCCCGTTTGCCTTTAACAAGCAGTAATAAATGTGTCTTTTATCGGCCAATTTTTACTCGCTTAAAAGAGTTTACATACGCTTAAAATACGCTTTTTATCTGAATTATCTTGCCATGTATCTCGAATTCTGAGAATAATATATGGTGATTATTATTAACTTATAATTCATGTTTCATGTGTTTATGCGTATTTTTAATAAATTCCTACTATTAGCTCACACTCATCCTATATCTTATTTAAATTTTCAATCGTAAATAAAATATTCTTTATTCATCCACTCAAGTTCAAACACATTTGTTTAACTTGTAGTTGATGATACTTGATGCTAACACAGATTTTTTCACATACTAAAATCAATTCCTACTTACTTATTTTTGTTTATCGGAACTAAAAGTATGCTGTTTTTATTAAATATATTGTTGCGGTTTTCTCTTCAAGGCTTCGTGGATTTGGAGTGAATAACGACGGCGACACTTGATGAAGTATCAAAACACACTTCATTGGCTAGTATTTTACAAGACAGCTCCAAAATCACGCTTACAGTCGTCGAAGAACTACTATAAACACGCTGAGACAATCAGCGACACAGCCTTCAGACTATCAGGCTGTAACGATGCTGACAGCTTCACGGCAAAGCACAAAGTACAGCGTCCGACTCTGCTCAGTCGTTCTCGGAACTCCACGTACTCTCGAGACTGACTCTCCACGCTAGAACTCGCGATGCACTCGACGATACGCTAGAGAACAGCTCCCGACTCGGTTCAGTCGTTCCCGAAGATCAACACACTCTAAGATAAAACTCGATGATGCACTATCTCGTGGTACACTAAGAAACTCGCTCGATGCACTCGACGACCAACTCGGCACTAGACTACGTACTGACGTACTCCTCACTAGACGAAACGCCAACTCACTCTCCGCGTAACAGCAGGGTTTATATAGCTTTTAGCTTGTATTCGAGAACGTTCTGGGCTAAACCAGGAAGAATTCGTTCTAGAAGTTTCTCCATGCGTCTATAGCACATCGCCAATTTTGTCGCCAAATGTGGCGACTTTGCCTTCCCTTACCCTTTTATGGCAACCCTAAACCTGCTTTGCGAGGAAGCTATTTTACCGCGCCTGGACATTTTGTAACACTATGATAAGACTTACAAATAATGACCGTTTATTAAAGATATTCGCGCGTGGTGTAAAATTAATTTTATAACAACTTATAAATAATAGTGCATGACTGTGATAAATGGGATTGTAATATTTAACTAAAGTAAGTGGCAACAGTAAGAGAGAGTTCTAAAGATTTTTCAAGTGTATGGAATTAAAGAATTGTAGTTTTATAGAGTTGGATGAAGCGGATGTAATGTTCCATTATATGGTAAACATTCCCCCGATATTTCTATGTTAACGGGATAATAATACATGTTTAAAATTTAACCCTTTATAAAATGAACCTTGCTTCACAAACGGAGAGTGCAAAAAGAAACTACAAGACAACGCAAGCGACGATTAGAGAAAGAAAAACACAAGCGCCAAGAAAAACTTCCTACGAAAACTCTTCGCAGCAGGTCAAGCATATATCGCCTTGAGTGGTGTTAAATCATTAGATAGAATATTAATTGAAGAACTGGATTGCTCCAAACTCACTGGCTTGCCATAATGAAGAATTACAAGAGATGGATAGAATGAGAAATTATAGACCACCATCAACTTCATAAATTAGAAACAAAAAAGTGTTAATAATGTTATTAAAAAGTAACTAAAATAGCAATTTTCGTTGTTAACCTAAGTAGGAATTGAATTTTTTTTTTATATTTCTTGTTACACTCTAAAACTGAGAAGCATATTCAACTAAATAAATGTTGATTTCTTTAATTAAAATTCTGTAACTTTTAATCATTGAGAAAAAATCTAAGTTATTAATAAGAATAATTATTTTGCAATAATTATTATTACTAGCTGCATATTTATGCATTTATGTTTAGCAAAAACAATAAACATTTGTCAGTAGAATCTGTTAAGCGAATAATGAAATATATTAAAGGTTAGTAAAAATCTTTTAAACGAATAATGAATGGAATACACGTGGGTAATAATTAACACAGTATTAATAACACTTTGTGGAGCAGACTGCAGCAATAAATTAACTGATGAGTGTTAAATAGATAGTACGTCGTGCTTCATGCATACACAAGCATATGAGAAAACCAAATTAATCGTATATCACAAGTAAAAATGCTGTATGATATGAATAATGTAGATATAAGTAATGCCTTAAACGGATTATGAGAAAAATCATACTATCCAAAAAAATAAATGTATTTTTATTTACTTCTGAACTACAAGTATTTGACTGTCTTATCGCTCGGCCACTGGTAACCAATTCATATTTAAAAAATTGTGTCCACAAAATACATAGACTGAAATAATCTGGAATTTCTTTAAAAAATAATTACTCGTCATCACAATATTGCTGATTGTTAAATATTTTAAATATAGTTAAAAACCATCTTAAAAAGAGGGCATTTCAAGAAAATGTGTAAAATATTTTTAAAAAAACATTTTTTATTTAATTATTAACAAAAACATCATGTGTACACTACATAACTGCCTTGTACGGAATATTAAATTATATGCACATTTTTTGCTGCATTTCATTTAACCTCATTTCCTCGAATTTCATTAGACATATATTTCTCATTCAATTAATTCACTTCGCGGCAATGTAAAAATATCTAAAACCCCAAAATATCTTTATTAGAAATTCGAAAATATAGAAAAATATAAAACACCAAATACAGCTAAACCAATTAAAAAACAATTTTTACAATTAAAATTAAGAGTTTCTACGCAAACACAAAATGGGCAAGAGAGCAGATTCTTCGGTGCACAAAACTAAAAGTTTAATTTTGGTACCACTCGGCAAAAAAACACATATGCTACGCAAACTGACTTAATTCACTATTCTGCCAAGTTTATGATGTAAACAAGTATGGCTGCTATGGTAAAGAAATAGGCTTAGTCACACTTAAACAACTTTTAAATTGTTGATAATGCTACAACTATTGCATGAAATATTAACTAAAGACGTATAAGACTAACCGAAATATAAGAAAAACTAAATTCAATCATTTTTATAGCAAAAATGCTTAATTTACAAAGATATAAGAATAAAGAAACTAAGCTCACTGAGCCGAGTTACAGACTGGATATACATATATTTATATACTTTTGGTGCGGCCGATTGCAACCAAAAAGGGAAGTGCAGAACTACACGTTTTAGCAGTCCCAGATACAAAATTTACCCGTTCTGAGGCTAATCGCTTTTGAGTTATGCGAGATACATACATACATACATACGTACGTTACATATCTCATACGTATCTCATACATACATACATCTCTACATACATATCTCATACATACATACATACATATGTATGTATGTATGTATGTATCTACGCCTCTACGTACGTACGTAGAGGGTACGTAGAGGCGCCACGAACAGTTTTATAATTCGTTTGAGAAAAACGAGTCCTTTATTCTGTCGTTATGTACAGATGTCACGCAAAAATATCTTTAATTTGCGCAGTCAAAATGGATATCTTTTGTGGAATATGATACTCGAAAATTTTCGAGATTACAATATTTCCATTACCTTGTATAAGGAAGTAAAAAAATGAAAAGGAAAAATAATCAATCGCCTTTTTATAAAAAGAAAGTGGAAGTGTTATCTGGAATAAGTAGCAAATCCGGTTAAGAAGGCACAGAGAGAGAGATTTAAAAAGTTCTGCTTTTTCTCAAAGTAAATGCATTTCCACCAAAGGCAGAAACGACTGAGGCTATTTTACTTTTGTTTAGTACAATTTGGGTAATTTTTTTGGGCAATAAAGCAGCTTATCAGGAATATTCCTGTTAAAGGCAGCAGTTTTTCACTGTTTGCTTTTCATACACTTCTTTTACGAATTTACTTACAGAACCGTATGCGTTTTCAAAATTAGTTTTTTAATCGGTTTTTGAAAACGGTAATATTTAAATTTCTGTTTACTAAAGAGCTTAAAGATATCTTTTAGTAAGCTAGAAATTTGTCATTGTCCTCGACATAACACACAACAGGAATAATTCATTTCTGTTGCTGAGAATAGAATTGAGAATACTCTCCCCTCCCTTTTTTTCCTTCTTTGAGCGCCTAGATATGAATATCATTTTCACGCATTTAGCAAATTTTCTGAAGAAAATGGTATTAATCCTCATTATAAAATCCTTTTCAATTTTAGAACGGAAGTCCTTTTCAGATTAAAGCTTTTGAAAGAAAATCTTGTCCCGAGCAGTTTGCTAATAACATTTACAATCTCAAATACTTTGAATACGTTTTGATGTTGAACTAAGATTTAACTGGAAAACTATTTCCTCATTAAATTTATCAAATGAGGCGAGTTCTTAAGTTCTAAAAAAAGGCATAAATTATTTTAAAACCATGATTCTTGGGGCAAATTTGTCAACGAAACATTATGTATTGCGCGATTACAGAGGCGTAATTTATTTCCTTTTTGATTTCGTTAAATTCCTATGTAAAATTACTTTACAGAAGATGTAAAATATGAAGAATATTGCTGTTTTTAGCTATTTTTCACACATTTTAAATATGTTTTACTGAATTCGATGTTCGGAGGTTCAGCGTCTCTCAGCTTGTCTTTCGAGAATTCAAGCACCATGTTGTGCTTAGTACCAGTTCAGTGTCTTAGGTTTTTTAATTTATTAATCAGATTTTATAGATTTGTGAATAACCACTAAAATTCTTGGGCTTAAAATTAATGAAACGTACTGGCTACATTTCTGTATCAATTAAATTTTCTTCTGCTATAGTCATTACTCGTTCCTCTTTAATAAGCTTTTGAGCAGCCTTCGGGCCCACTAGCGGCCGAGCGGTAAAAGCCGCTGAATACTGTTAGTTCGGTTCAGTGTTCGAATCCTGGCGAAAGTGGCTGGCTGCAGGGTTGGTTTTCGTGGTTTTACCCATGTGTAACGTAAATACAAGGCAGCTTCCTATATAAAGTTATCTACGAAGTCATCATTCCCTGTAGGCAGATAGCCTTCGAGTTTCTTTGCCTTTATCAATTAACCTAACGTAACGTAACGCAACCTAACCTAACATGATTAGCTTTCGGACATAAGAAACCGACCTGTTTGAGAATGTAATTACAAAAATAACAGTAATGGTTAACGGTTTTTTTTTTCAATGTCATGGCAAAAGTTACAAAGAACTAAAATCTTACAAACAGAGGTTAGGAACAATAGAATTAAGAAGAAAGAACCGAAGTCATTGCTTAAGGAAGGCTCTTGCCTCCCAGTATCTCGACTACTCTGTAAGGCTGCGTTTACACGGGAGCATAAAGGGCATAAGTGGTTTAAGTCGAGCTGCGTTACTAAGCAACCAGTCTGTGCTACGTCACAAAGTCTGATTTACGGCTCTTGGCGTAAGGCTCTAATTTTCCAACTTTATGCCGACTTCGGATAAGCGTCAACCAATCAGAGTGAAGCTAAAATGAAGCGGCAACAAGCAGAGCGAACGCGGGAATTCAATCTAACGGGAAAAGAGCGCACGAAAGCTGTAAACACATTCACGCAAGCGCAAATTTAGCTTCTCTCATTGGCCACAGCTTGACCCCGTCTCGCAGGTGTGAACGGAACTCCCGTGTTTTTATGCCCTTATGACTATGCCCCTATGCCCTGTATGCCCCCGTCTGAAAGCAGCCTAAGACCACGAAGAGCCCTACATCGAAGCAGCTGGTCCCTGTCCATTTCTTCCCAGAATCACAAAGTGGGCAAATAGGATTGCTTGAAACGCTTGTGTGGTGCAGGTGGGCGGCAAGACAATCATGTCCTGTAGGCAGAGGGAAAACCGCAATTGTATTGAGTCTTGGACTATCGGGAATAAAAAAAGGACTTATTATTCTCTAACTTTTGAAGGTTGTAGGAGTCTGAAGATCTCGCAAGATATTAGACATATAGTTTAATCCTCCAATAAGAAACGGCTATATTAGGATGCTGTAGTAAGCTGACACCACTTTTTGCAAGTAAGTCTGCTTGTTCATTGCCCCAAAGGCCACAATGGCCAGGCACCCACTGGGGAACGATTTGTTCCCCCCCCTTAAAGTGAGATTTCTCAGGAATTCTTGACGTTGCAAAATTCCAAGCGTTAATAGGTGTTCAACAGAGGTAATAGATAGAATGGCTGCGTGAGAATAAGAGCAAACGACTTTCTCTGCAAACTTGTAATAAATAGCTAATAATTACTTCAGGACTATACAGATGGCTACTATGTCACCAGCAAAGGAGGTACCAATATATCCTGTAGGGGCGTGAAAAGAAAAAAAAAATATTCGAAACACAACAGCCCCAAGTTTAAAAGCAATGGTTAACGTAAAATCATCCTTTTACAAAATACAATACCGGCTTCTCCTCTTTTAAGCAGTTTAAAGCAAGGGTGGTAGATTTGAAACAATGCATTATGAAGGGAAGGATGTTCGTCTGGAATGTTGTAATGAATAGTCCCAAATGTTCCAAAAGGCTTCTTACTTACCTGATGGTTACTTATCATTGCTGTCACCGTCATCTTTAAACTAACGCTATATAAATGTATTATGGTATATAAAAAATGTAAAAATTTTTAATATTATAATTTAAAAAAATAAATGTAGTTAATGATGAACATAGAGTAATAGCTGTTAACGATTGTTTAAGCAAGATGTTCCCATTCATAGTCAACTAAACTGGTAACAAAACCTACAGCGAATGCTCTATTCAAGCATGCGTTGTGCTTCACGCAATATGTTCTATTCTCTTGTAAATCATTTAATCAGAAGTATTATTTAAATGCATTTTTTATGGCCAGGTATAACCATATATCATTATGGTCAATTCTCGAAAGCATATTGGTATCAATGGCAAAATCGCTCTCAAATACTGCACTTATTACCACTATCGGTGTTCCTACGAAATCATATTTTATTTATAGGTATGTTTGAAGTAAATAAATTACTTTCAATGCTTTTTTGCAACACAGGGACAAAAAATAGTTCATTATGAAATTCTTTAATCTATAGCGATAACAGCTGAATTAACTCT
This sequence comes from Stegodyphus mimosarum, assembly GCA_000611955.2. Classification (NCBI taxonomy): domain Eukaryota; kingdom Metazoa; phylum Arthropoda; class Arachnida; order Araneae; family Eresidae; genus Stegodyphus; species Stegodyphus mimosarum. The sequence goes on from KK114666.1 coordinate 497,642, forward strand.
TTACAAAGAATGGGGTAACATGGAGATTAAAGAATTTGTGTCGTTAAAATGCCAGAGTCTATTTTAGAAATATGCAGTTCCTTTTTTGCCATGTAGTAAATGATTGGGCCAAGATATCGAGTAGAATGGCCGAAGTCAATTTCTAAGAGGCGGAAAGATTTAATGAAATAGCTGAGTGGAATCAAGTAACACGAATAACTTTGCTTGAAATATTTGAAGCGTTTCAAATTTAATGCATCGTTTTTAATTCTTGGATCTTAATTTAAAGTATTTGCTTTCTAATAAGAATATTTCGATTTAATTATAAAGGAATATTAAATTATTCGAAACTCTTTAACATTCTTCTTCAAACAAGTTTACAGTTTCCTCAGTGTGGAAGTCTTAAATAAATTCGATGCAAACTCATTTGTTAATTGTACAGATTCTTCCCCGCTTAATTTCAGAGTAACTTTTCTAAAATGAAATGAAGTAATCATAAGGACATATCTGATAAATTCTTATATTAATGAAAGTTTTATGAAATCGGGGATAGAAATATAAATTGAGCTGATTTGTAAAAAATAATATTAAATCTAGTCTATTTGGATATAAATACAGAGATTTAATTTTGTTAAAACTCCATTATAATGTAGTCGACTGGTTTTAATGAAGGAATTATTGGAATTTAAAATTTTTAAAAAATTTCGATTTTTCTGAGTGGCAACAGTCTCGCGCGTTGGAGATAAAATGCTTTATTTTGAAAAGTGTTGCTACGGCTCTCTTTCAAATCGTAGGGTTCATTAATAAAAAATTTATAAGTTTTACAAAATCTATACATATAAAGAAGATTGTCTGTGATTTTATTTGCTCGCTTTATTGATTTCTGATCAGTTATGATAAATGTTTTGCCACATGCAATCGAATAAAATGGAATATAAGTGAAATATTGGATGAAACTTGAGCTTTTATGACCATTTGATTAGAAAGACAAAAATCATGAAAAACTGCATGCCATTGTTGCTGATATAATGAGAGAGAACTAGCTTATTTTCTTACCGAAATATTTTATGTTGGTTCCATATCGTATCAGACTGAAAAATGTGTGACTATGAGTCGTATTTTTTGCATCATTATTAAGTGGTATCGTTCTATCTGTTGTTAGATGCCTTACTCTCAATATAACTTAATTGGTTTCCGGTATTTCCGCTAGTACATATACATATTTGCTGCATAAATTTAGTTATAAATAAAGTCTTCATTACTGAGAAAGTTGACAAATGTTTTATTTGTTGTGGAGAGGAAAAAAAACTAGAAAAACTAGCAGAAAAATCTGCGCGCAGTGCAGCAAAATTTATACCATCTAATATGGGTAATGAAATATATTAAATAATTACTTAAGGATTGTAAGAACCACGATCCTCTACTTATTTCCATTTTAATGAATTTGCAAATTTTATAATATACATTTGGAACAGAAAAAGTAAAAAAATTGAAAATACAAAAACAGTGAAAACCAAAGTTAATCTTTTTTTATTTACAGCTCCAAACAGAACTTATGAAGGGAAAAGTGTTCTGAAGCTTTAAACAAAGTCAATTAACTGAACAACAGGTACCGGGTTTCATTCCGATCAACTCACTGAGACCTCTATCGTCAATTAGCATAATAGTTATTAATTCTAAAAAAAATTTTATATACAATATTTCAAAAACTCTACACAAATTTGAGGCTCTCATTGAATTGGTCTCTTTTCCCTACCCGTTTTTGTTGTCCGTACACAAATAGAAACAAATTATACAAGGAAAAACTTACATATAATGCCGAAATAAAACATTTATAATCAAGGGAAAAGAATAGACTAATTACAATCGAAAGGAATATTTGTAAAATTGGTAAAACAATAAGACAATTATAAAAATAAAATGCTGTACCTGTTTATTTCTCCACTCCGCTGTTTTATTTATCCACTCCTTTTACTTTAGCAAAAAGTATTTTCATTTTAAGAACGCATTCGAAACTGGCCCTTATTTAGCCTTTACATTTGGCAATAAAATTTTTCCCTAAAAAATTTGAGCTTTGCATTGTAATTATTACAGCATTTTATTTTTGTAATTGTCTTATTATTTTACCAATTTTATAAATATTCCTTTCGATTGTAATTAGCCCATTCTTTTCCCTTGATTATAAATGTTTTATTTCGGCATTACCTGTAAGTTTTTCCTTGCATAATTTGTTTCTATTTGTGCTCGGACAAGAAAAACGGGGAAGGAAAAGAGACCAATTCAATAACAGCCTCAAATTTGTATAGATTTTTTGAAGTATTGTATATAAAAAAATTTTTAGAATTAATAACTATTATGCTAATTGACAATAGAGCTCTCAGTGAGTTGATCGGAATGAAACACGGTTCTTGTTGTTCAGTTAATTGACTTTGTTTAAAGCTTCAGAACACTTTTCCCTTGATAAGTTCTGTTTGGAGCTTTAAATAAAAAAAGATTAACTTTGTTTTTCAATGTTTTTGTATTTTCATTTTTTTTTTACTTTTTTTTGTTCCAAATGTATATTAGAAAATTTGCAAATTCATAAAAATGGAAATAGGTAGAGGATCATGGTTCTTACAATCCTTAAATATTTCTCTAATATATTTCATTACCTATATATACACAATGAAGACATCAATATATATAACTTTTAAGCATCGTTCAAACAATATTTTCAGTTCCTCTTCTGAGGAATTCTTTTTCGGTTTTTGATCTCTTTTTTTACTGTAGAAGGTTTCGCCATCACGAAAATTTTGAAATGGCATGGACAGATAAGACCATTTTACACAAGCTGTTTTTACATTACTGAAGTGTCCCAGTCTTTATTTATTGTTCCATCAATTTTAGGGGCGTAAACAGAAAAATAACATTAAAAGTTCTGTCGTTTCTATGTTATAAAGAAGGAAACCGTGTGCTTCTCTCAGACAAATTATGCAATACATATTGCTGAAAGTCTAGCAATGTCACGAAAATGGGCCGAAATTTATAGAAATATGCACCGGGACTAGAAGAAATGAGCTTGACTCTAGAATTTCAGCAATAGTCATACACTGAAGAACACTTCGAAGGATTGATTGATTGATTTGATTTGGTTAATTTGATCATGGCAAAGCTCTCGAGGGCTATCTTCCTAAGGGAAGGAAACGCCCAAGCAGCCGGCCCGTTCTTAGAGATTCGGATTCGAACTCCGGACGGAATTACCAGAGTGCCTCGACTTTGCCGCTCGGCCGCTGTTTGGGCCCCCGTAGGACGAATCTGAAATTGTCCTGAAAGTTATTATTCAATAGAAGTAACAAAAATAATTTTGATCAAGAGCATAAATTGGGCTCTTGCAATCTTCTTTGCAAGAGGGGAGAAAGTGCCTATGTTTATGATTTTAATTAAAGCTAAAAAATACGTGGGGAATGCAGTTTTATCAGCGGAACTAGAATCACCCGTCCTGAAAGCTACAGCAGATGTAAACAAAATATTTTGCTACTGTGCAGCATCTGGTTTAGGGCACACTGTAACACACTCGGCGCGTATTCGAGAGGTCCAGTTTCGAGTTCTGGCAAGGGTATTGCTCATTTTTCATGTCTACCTGCATCAAAAGAAACCTAACGGCTCTGAAAGTCTTTATGAATGATTAAATTTTGTTAATATACGTATATATAGTTTTAAGAAGCTATTTATTGTGGAAATCGCAAACTGGAAATAACAAATATCTTAATATTTTTTTTTAAATGTGGGGTAATTTACAAGTAATATGCCCTTGCTAGGTACAATAACTGCTTTGACATACCACAATTTTAAATTATGCTATTATTCAGTATCATGTAATAAAGTAGCAATTTGTTATCTTTTATTAAAATTCATATCTTTCTAAGTGTCCAGAAAATGCTTAAAATAGTTCTCTTTAATTACGTTATTTCCAACTTTGCGGAAGCATAACGGCGTAACTGCAGCAATTCTCAGTGAATTATAAAATTTCTGCGTTACCTTAATGTTGCCATCACATTTGAATGGACAGAGAAATACACTTCATTTATTCATTATCTTCTCTGCGCAGGTGATAAAATGACATATTTAACACTTGGGCGTCGTTTACATGAGACGTGATATTTTTACCGAGCAACATTCTGACAAGTGGTACGTGACAATCTACTAGAAAGAAAAGCGGCGATGGAATTCGCATTTTACTTTCTAAATCATGTCCAACGATTTCGAGCAAGCCTTAAAATAACGTATAGACCACTAGGGAAATCATCGTAATGAACAGAATAATAAAGCGGTAGCGGTATATTTCCCTAAAATTAATTCTAAGAGCTAAAGCGGGGCAAGTAATGAAATTATTATAAAACTTCAAGCTCTCATTATTCTAAAAGTTATAGCGGAACTCAGGACGTTATGTGTTGCTATATAATGAATAGTTTATACTGAATGTCAGTGTTTTCTACAGGACGGGGTTCTTTCTTTCTTTAAAGAAAATATTTATCACGTAAGAAAAACGTCTCAAATTTGATTATATTTCACTTAAATATATGAATAGTTAGGTAAAGAATGTGGATATCGTGGGGATGTATATTTGTGAGGAACGACAGTTTTTACTGCTTATAAATTTTCGTAAATAAAATCAAATAAGTAGGTAATATTCGAAGGAAATGTGAAAGCTCAGATAAATATTTTGTACAAAATTGTTCTGATGATATGTTTGTAGTGCATCTTTCTTCTAGGATGTCTACTTACTCTCACGGTAATGCTCCTTTTGTTTTAGTTTGAAACTGCCAAGGTTATACTGTGGTTGTTTATTTACTTATTATCATTTGCTGTGATTTATATTGATGAGTTTCGTTGCATATAACACCCGATATAGACTCATACGAACAGAAAAAATACAAATATGAGTTAGGTTAGGTTAGGTTAGATTATTCAGTTATGGCATAGCACACGAGGGCTATCTGCCTAAAGGGAGAAATGCCTTCGTGGAGGACTTTCTAAGGGAAACTGGTTCGTATACACGTTACACATGGGGAAAATCACGAAAACGCCCATGCAGCCAGCCCGTTCGCGGAATTCAAACCTCGGACCGAACTACCAGTGTTCTGCGTCTTTACCGCTCGGCCGCTGGTGGGCCCACAAATATGACTTATAAAGCAAGTTAGTGTTATCACAGTTTTGTTTGGTGCATCTCGCAAATAATGATAGAAATAGCATTCAAACTTGATATTATGTACTCAGAAACACACCTTTATGTTTAAGCACGTACCAATGACAGCAAAGTTTGATTATTTAAGTCTTTTCATAAACATCTTTAGGCTTTTCACGAGAAGAACGAAATTCAAATTACTTGATGAAACTCATAGCGTACAAGAATGAAATAAATAAATCATCATAAACATTTTAAAATGCTTTAACAAATCATATAAGTATTATAAATAACAGTAATTATAATAATAGCATAGTAAAAAATACTAAATACACACGGTTGCGAAGATTTAATGCAGAAACTTTTAAGGAAATTTTAACATTCAAGTTTTTTAAATAGCAAAATTTTCTGAATTTTCAGGCGTGAAATGTATATCTTACGATTAGAAATTTCTTGACATCGAAAGTGGAACTTTTACTCAGAATTTCGTTCTCAGAAATACATAAATCACATTTTTCTCAAATGAACGAAATCGTTAAGAAACACGAAGCTGCAACTTTTAAAGTTACGAACTGTTTAAATTCGCCGCTTCGTCTTTTTTTCCTTTTATTCTTCCAAATAAAAAGACCTAGTGCCGCATAAAGATTCAAATGCCGGAGGCATCATTTAACTAATGGCATTATCAACTTTAAAAGAATCAAATAAAAAATCTGATCTGTACACCACATGACTTCCTTGTACGAAATATTAAATTATACACATTTTTCATTTCATCGATAACGCATTTTTCACCGATAACGCATAAACCACAATAGAATAAACGCACTCTTTAAAATTCACTATAGTTGTTTACCATAGCGACACTCTGGCGCTCACTTCACTTAAGAGCATTACATCTCATTCATTTTATTACTCAGAATGCACAAAAAATGTGTATATCATCTAGAAAATTTCCTAATCGTTGCTACACGTTCCATTCAAATGTTATAATAAATATAAAATGATGTGTTTGAGAGATTAAGGGAAAAAAAGAAACCACTCTTCACAGACGATTCAGTATTTTTCATTCAATTAATTCCGTTCTCATTTCGAGAAAAGGCCAAAATACATAAAAACTCATAATATCTATATTAAAAATTACGAAGTAAATCTTAAACACTTATTTCCTCGAATAAATGTCAGAATAGATTAAGCATGATTTAATTCGCAATAATAAAAAAAGGCGTTAGCTGTGTTGTTGCCAAACTTAGTTTCTCTAGATTGGCAACAAATCCAATATTCTAAGTTTCAAATGTAAACAAATATGTCCGCCTTGAAAAAAATGATTAGGCTTAGCCGCACTTAAACAACTTTTAAATAATTTAATAGTCAAACAACAAAAACCAGCGTTATATTTTCAAATTTTTACATGACTAGTTTCGATGGTTTTACCGAAACACCATCCTCATCTGCAAAAGCGCAAATGAACGAGATAACATGTAATGATTAGATAAGATAATATAAGAAACCCTGGAGGCATTTCACATTCATAAAAACTTTCTGTTCTAGTTAACGACTCTAATTCCAATCCATCTTTGCCTTCAGCCTTTAAAGAAATTATGTTTTAGTTCTGGTTTCATCAACAGATGGCTCAGTAGCTTGTTTCCCGTTCTTATCTAATCTTATCTAATCTTATATAATCATTTTATCTTATCTCGTTCATTTGCGCTTTTGCAGCTGAGAATGGTGGTTTGGTACAACCCTCAAAACCAGTCCTGTGAAAATTTGAAAATATAACTCTGATTTTTGTTATTTGACTTCTAAATTAATATTTGTTCGGCGTGTTATTGTATTTTAACTTTTAAATTGTTGATAATTCTGCAAATCTTGCATGCAGACTTACTAAAGGCATAAAAACCTTAGATAGAAGATAAGAACAACATAATTCAATCATTTTTAAAGCAAAAAATGCACAATTTACTAACATATAAGAATAATAAAACTGAGCTCACTGAGCCGAGTAACAGAGTGTATATATATATATTTATATACTTTTGGTGCCGCCGATATCAACCAAAATAGGAATTGTACATCTACATGTTATAGCAGACCTATATTCAAAATTTCAGGATTCTGAGGCTAGTCGTTTTTGAGTTATGCGAGGTACATACGTACGTACTTACGCACAGACGCCACGAAAAATGTCTTCAGAATGCATTTTAAATCAGTTAAAAAATTTTTTTGGAGGAAAAAAGTCCTTTATTCAGTTCTTACGTACAGATGTCTCGCAAAAAATCGTTAATTTGGCATTCGATAGAGCCCAAAATGGATAGCTTCGTTGAAATATGATAGACGAAAATTTTTGCGATTACAGTACTTCTTTTTACTTCGTACAAGGAAGTAAAAAGAGAGTTTTCGATGTTTGTCCCAGCAGCCGCACACTTTGCTAATTAAGAGTTCATTGGGAAAGGCCAAACAGGTCGGTAATTTAGCCATATCATTACTGAGAATGTTATGCAAGATTTATGACAAAAAAAATTGAATTTACACCTGTGTGAACGAGGAAATTCTGTCCCAGTTATGATAGAGGACACCCCGCTGGGGAACCGATCTAAGAGTCTCCAACCACTCTACCCATAACATTTAAATTCTAGAAAAGATTTCTGGCTGGCAAGTATCTTCAGCACGTCTCTGCCGCAGAGACACTATACATTTGCAAATGGTCTCCACGATATGGCAGCCGACAACTCTAACTACTATACCGACTGAGAAGCATCGCTAATTTTCAGATTAGCTTTAAAATGCATAATGATAAACGTCATAGTTACTTTTGATTAAGCCATCCTTCCATGTAAGATCGGTTACATTCAACGTGATGATTTTGTTCCATAACTGACTTTATATTTTACTGGATCATTTGACTTTTCCCTTCGTGAGGATCCTAAAATGTAGTTTACGTGTCCAGTTTATGCATAGATCTATTTCAATTGAAACATCATTGTTATTGCTGGAGAGAGAGAGTAACAATCGATATACTAAAATGCACTAGTATGCAAAATTTAAGCAACAAACGCATTTTTCAATATGAAGCCATGAAACTGTTGAAAACGGCTTTCTGAGATAGCACAATGAAAAGCCAGCTCAGTATAAAAGCAATGCATATGCAAATATCAGAACCATGATGCAAGAGAGTACATCAGAGTACAGAGATCGTGAGAGTTAGCTCGCGCATTTCAAGAAAAAAAGAACTAGGCACTCTCAGGCATTCTTCTATAAGTGAAAGTGAAATTACTGTGTAGTATCTCTACAAGAAAACATCAGGAGGTCTTTACACACGTGGTAGAACGAGCGACAAACTTGAGGACGTCTATGGCCCAAGAATTTGAAAATGATGCCAAAGGGAAACAACGGTGTCTGCTAACTGATAAAGCGCCCTCAGCAGAAAAGAGATCAAAACCAAACAATGGCAACAAAATTCCTCAGACTGTGCATACGGCAACCGGGCGACAGATGTTCGGGTTATTGTAGTCAGATGATTTCATAAGGGTGGTCTACTCGCCAGCCGTACTGAACGTTTTATACCACTGACAGCAGCACATCGGCGGCACTGTTTACATTGGTCACTAAGATTGGACACCTCATCAATGGAAGAATTTGTATATAACTGAAAGGGGTGGCGTGCCGGCGAGAACGCAGAGCACCTCTGTGGATACAGTACGGAAAGATCGTGTTATGGACAGGCACCAGCTCCGCTGTATCGAGTCTAGTTTATTCCTCAATCTGACCAATTCCCCCGCTCTGGATCCCCAGGCTCCGATTCCATATAAGATCTTAGGCATGATCACGTTGTTCAAGATGTCCTTCAATGTCTGAACCTTGGTGGCTAGAGTATCAGCTGGAAAAGATCTCTTGTAATAAAGGAGTATATTATCGGAAAGTCTGTGTATGTTTTTGAAATGTTCTGCAAAGGTTAATTTTTGATCTATTACAACTCCGAGATATTTGAGAGAGTCTCTGAATTTAATTCTTTTTCCTTGATATCTCAACTGTGGTGGTCTAGTTTTGGCTCCGCCCTTTGGAAACATAATTGCTGAAGTCTTTGACATGTTAAATTCCAGACCCTCGCCAACCCGCCATCTTTCCAGTTTATCCATTGTTATATCAAAACGATTTTCAAGTTTTGCAAGGGATGGCGCTTTAATTAAGATAACCAGGTCGTCGGCATAGCCGATCAGCTCAATGTCTTCAGGGAAATCCAATACAAGGATTTTATTTAAAATAATATTCCAGAGCAGGGGGGCACTGCAGGAGCCCTGTGGACATCCAATAAAAATATCCAGCTCCGCCTGGGCCTCTTTCTTTTCAAAGGCATTATAGATTATTTTGCGTTCAGAAAAATAGCTGGCATAACATTGAATTATACTCCTTGGTGCTTTTAATTCCTTGAGAGTCTGTAAAATAGATCGCCATTGCACAGAGTCGAAAGCCGAGGACACATCCAAGGAGAGCAGAACAACGTGTTGAGTTTCTTTATGTTTTCTTATAAAATTTATTGCATCATAGAGAGCATCGTCGGTCGAACGACCTGCAGAAAATCCGTATTGTCGACGACTAAGTAAGGCGTTAATATTTAAATGATATCTTAGCCTCTCTACAATAATTTTTTCGTAAACTTTGCCAAAGACACCAAGGAGGACGATAGGTCTTAAATTTCCGTTTTGTTTAGGAATTAGAACTACACGTCCCAACTTCCAGCAGCGAGGAAAAATACCAAATCTAAAACATAAATTAAAAAGTTGAGTAAAGATACCTAAAAATGTATATATTAAAATTTGCACAAATATAGGGCTAAACAGATCAGGTCCTGGAGCACTTCGTTTCCTTAACTGGTCGACTGCACTTTTAACCTCCGCCGGCGTAATATCTGAATCATTAACAAGTCCTCCATCGATATCTTCAATTTCAAGCGAGATTCTTTCGTAGGTGCCAAGCTTAAGTACCTGTGAGATAACTTGTCGGTTGAGCTCCATTAAGTCACCTTTCTGTAGGGGGTTATTCAGAACTGTAGTTGACTTGACCTTGTGAGAGGCAATACGATAAAATCCTTCATGGTAGTTTAAATTGTTGATGAAAAATCTCTTCTTAGTTTCAAATTTGGTTTTCCTTATAGTTCGTTTATAGATTGCCAATTCTTTCTTATACATAATTTTCCTTTCCAGCCGTTTATCATCAGTAATACCAGGGACTTGTGAACTTTTCCTTAAAACTAATTATTTGATATTTGAAATTAAAGAAATTTTTAAATTCTTGAATCGCAAAATGAATATACAGCTACATTGGGTAAAGGCCCATGTTGGATTTACAGGCAATGAAAGGGCTGACGTGCTGGCCAAACAGGCTGCAATCGATGAAAATACAAATTATATTGAAATCTCAGGTTCAAAGAGCTACGCAACCAAACATATGAAAAAATTCTATATGGAGATCTGGTCGTCACAATGGCGTCAATCTGAGAGATGCGCGGGATTATTACAGAACATCGAAATTAAAAAAGGTATGCCACTCTTTTCAAATATAGATGTTAACCAATTTTTAACTAGACATGGTAGATTCCCCGCGTACCTCTCCAGGTTTAAACTACAAGATACCGACTACTGTGCACTTTGTCGGGTGCTTGGGAACGCGGAGCATTATCTACATTCATGTCCAGTACATTCATGTCCCCTGTTGGATGACATAAGGAAAAAGCACCTGGGTGAGGGGCCAATGAATCTGGAGAAACTTAAGGGATTTGCCAAGGATGCCATGTCTTTAATAAATAGTAATAGATCTGTCTTTGGCATCCAAATATGATTTTATTTATTTATTTATTTATTTATTTATTTTTGAGAGGGAGACCCTTTTAAGATCATTTGGTCTTATAAAGACTAGGCGGATCGGGCCTCCCCGCATTTCACATTTCACATTTCACCTCATCAATGGAGTCAATTCATCCTTACCAATAAGAGTCGTTTCAGTTTGGCAAACGAATCCAGTTGATATGAAGAAAAGGGGGAGAACATTATTTCCTAACACTACCATCAGTGAAAGACCGTTGTGGCGGTTCTGTCCTAAACTTGCTTTTATGTATGACAATTCACAACAACAAGATCACTCATGCTGTTGACTAACTCATGAAAAGTGAAGATATTCATATAATTATTTGGTCAGCGTGCTACGTTGTTTTAAATCCCATTTTATACATGTTTTGGATACTTCATGGATATTGCTGACGGCAAGATCTTACCCGCCGGAGAACAACAGAGAACTTAAACTAATGCTCCTTGAAGAATGGGAACTGCTATCCTAAGACTTTTAAATATTATGTTGAGTTTCAACAGAGAGTGCAACGCAACCAATTAGAGGACGTCATCATGCGTCACTAAAGCTCTTTGCGTTAGTGACGCATGATGTGCAAACAAAAAGCGTTTTTGTTCTTCCTCTTAGCCTGACAGTGTTTTGAACAACGCCATTCTATCAACCAAGCCTTTTTCTGTTCGTTCTGTATTATATGTATCCTGTTTATTTTTTGCTACCGATCTTTTCTCAGCGTCTGAGCATTACACTATGCCTCTGCAACTTAAATTTCATATCTCCCAGTTAATTGTTTGCGGAATTACGACCGAAATCAAAAACTAGTTTAAGTTTTGCGCACTACTGTTGATAATGCAAAATTTGACTTTGTTCGCAACTATGAGATATGTTAGTACCAATGGAAGCTGTAAGTAAAATACAAAGTGTTTAATTTAGAAGTCAAACAACAAAAATCAGCGTTATATTTTCAAATTTTCGCAGAACTAGTTTTCATGCTGGAAAAGGGCAAATGAACGAGATAAGATATAATGAATAAATAAAATATAAGAAAGCTTGGACAGGAGACAAGCTACTGGCGCCATATGTTGATGAAACCAGAAATGAAACATAATTTCTTTAAAGGCTGAAGGTAAAGATGGATTGGAATTAGGGTCGTTAACTAGAACGGAAAGATTTTTTTGAATGTGAAATGCCTCTAGAAAATCCAGTTCACCAATGGAAGATGTTTTTTGAATAATTCTGGCAGCAGAAAAATTGAAAGTGTGATTTTCGCACCAACAATGTTGGGCAAAAGAAGACTTCTGTGTTTACTTTTTTCTAACATATGCCTCGTGTTCCTTAATTGCCAGTACCTTGTCTCCTGTCCAGGCTTTCTTATCTTATCTAAACATTATACCTTATTTTGTACTTTTAGCTTTTGCAGCTGAGGTTGACAGTTCGGTAAAACCATCGAAATTAGTCCTGTGAAAATTTGAAAATACAACGCTGATTTTTCTTGTTTAACTTCTAAATTAATATTTGTTCAGGGTGTTATTGTATTTTAATTACAAAGTGTTTGTTCACATTACGTATGGCTCTATTCACTTTATAATTGCGAATTAAAAATATGTAATTTGAGAAAAGGTCCAATTTGGATTGGATCAAAATAAGTGGCATCGAAAACCATATTTTTTAATTTATATTTTTAATTTCATCAAGCCATATTTTAAATTCAAGAAATAGAACGAAACTGCATTTTCAGCTTTGCGAAAAGGAGAAAAGAAAGCAGATTCACGATTATGTTTTTATATTTTCGAAATAAAAGTTTTGGATTTTAAAAGATATGGAAAAAAAACAGATATCTGTAGTATTTTGAAATATGGTTCACAGAAAAAAAAACACTCTGAGCAGCTAGGGCAGGATACCTAAAGAAGATCAGTTGCACGCCTGTTTCACGTTAATAAAATATGACTGAAAGAATGCTTTTCCTCGAGTTCCAAATTGAGTTGAAATTCCGGGCCTAGAGCACCTACTTCCCTCGTCTTGTCTGAACATGTCGACAGTGTCACGTTCCAGGAATAACTTGAATCCTATAAATTCCTGGAAAAAGAACTTTTAGCTTTTGTTTCTTTACGCACTTCTCTTGCTTGCTACTTATATATTTTTTCTCTCCTTTTCTCCGTTTTCTGCTTTGTAGTATAGTTTGTTAAAGACGTTAGTAAAAAGCCTATACAATTTTTTTCTTATATTTCTTCTTTGTTTTTCGATACATTCTTTTGTTTTTATCGTATTTTAGCTCAGTAAATAGGTGGAGCTCCTTCTTTGTGTTCTTATTGTTTTTCTTCTCACTATAATGTCTTTGCACCCGTTGTTAAAAATTGTCTTTTTTCATAAACTTCCATGCTGCAACCGGATTTTTCTTTCTGTTTTGTCTTTTTTTTTAAAGCAAGATTTTTTTTTCTTTTCTTTCCGCCTTCTGACGTAAACGGAAATTCGATCATAATTTGAGTTTTCCCTTTGTTTTGTTTACTTCTTTTATGTTTACAGTTAATCGGCAAGCGTATAGATTACGTCGTGTTATATTTTAATAGATATTTTTTTAAGCTGTAAGTGATCCTATGAGAGTGTTCATTTAACTCCCCAGCATTATTTCTTATTAAGAATAACTAAGTATACATCTGCTTTTATAATTGTTACCATGATTGTGGCGCTTTTATTTTCGTATCTATTTTTAAAGCAGTTCTCTTTTGAAGAAAGCGATGACTCACGCTGTGGGGTTAGACTCTTTTATTTAACAACTAAATGTGGAGGAACCTAATGCACAGCTAAACGAATAATCGCTTTAGTTCAGGAACTGAGACCTAAATTCGGGAAGGGTTAATTATTCTTTATTGCTCAAAATAAGAATTGAAAGATGGCCCTTTCCTCAGGGCGTAGAGCAAAGTCTCCAAGTGGGCTCGAACTCAAGGTAATAGGAACTAAAGTTTAACTAATGCTCAGCTAAAAAGATATAGACGAAGCTATCAAGATTCTAAGCAGATGGCCCTTTAAATCTCAATTAAGTTGGCGAAGCTATCAAGGGTCTGAAGTAAGGCCAAGCCTAGAGCAACCTTAGAGAGAGACATAGCCAAAAGGCGTACGCGCTAGTCAGAAACTCTGGCTCACTAAGGAATTCAGTGAAACTTCGACTTAAATACTACTCTTAGTCATTTGCATAAAACGAAATTCTGAAAACACATTCTGGTAGAAAATCGTAAGCTGAAAATAGAAAGGATAGGAAAGTAGCTTTAACTAAAGATAACTGTTAAAAACTGAACATAAACCTTACATCGCAATAATAAAAGTAGGCGTTATCTTTGTTGTTGCGAAGCTTAGTTTCTCCCGATGGGCAACAATTGCACTATTTTGCTAAGTTTCAAATGTAAGCAAATATGGCTGCTATGGTAAAAATTATTAGGCTTAGCCGCACTTGAAGAACTTTTAAATTGTTTATAATTCTACAAATATTGCATGCCGATTTACTAAAGGCATAAAAACCTTAACCGAAAGATAAGAACAACATAATTCAAGCATTTTGAAAGCAAAAAAATGCGCAGTTTACCACATATAGGAATAAAAAGACTGAGTTCACTCAGCCGAGTAACAGAGTGGATATATATATAAATATATTTTTATACTTTTGGTTCGTCCGATTGCAACCAAAATAGGAAAGTGCACATCTGCATGTTATGGCAGTCCTATATACAAATTTTTAACGCTCTGCGGCTACACATTTTTTGAGTTATGCGAGATACATACATACATACATACGTACGTACGTACAGACACCACGAAAAAATTTCTTCTGAATCCATTTTAAATCAATTTTTTAATTCGTTTGGGAAAATAGAATCCTTTATTCTGTCTTTAACGTACAGACGTCATGCAAAAACATTGTTAAATTGCACTCTATAGTGGTCAAAATGAATATTTTCGTTGAAGTATAGCACCCGGAATTTTTCGTGCTTACACTACTTCCTTTACTTCGTACAAAGAAGTAAAAAATATAAATAAATTTAATTGAATGGAAATACATTATATACAACATTTTTCTTGAGAAAAATCTAGATATAGAATAACGTTTTAGAATAACGAGGTTTAGAATAACGATTTCAAAGAAATATACTCAATGTCTTTGAAATCGTTCTTCTAAAATCTAGTTTAGTCTACATTTGCCTCGGAAGATGTCTTTCCAACATAACATGGGTTCACTTTATAACTCATAGGAAAGCGCTTGTATCGAAAAACATGCCACTGAACTTACGTTTTCTTAGATATTGGATTTAAAATAATAGATTTTATAAAACAGCGTCTTCTGAACCCAAGGATGTTTTGTAAATATGCGGAAAAATGGCCAGTAAATATTAGCAGCTTCTTTGCATACAAAGGAGAGGTTGGCGTTCGAGGGCTAGAATCCTAACGAGGACATCTGTACTTAAAGATATGTTTGTATTTTTAAATGACATGATAATGGTGGATCTGTTTATATTTTTTAACGGTTAAATAATGACTATGTAAGTTAGCTAACTTAAGTGATATTTTCTGAGACTGAAATATTTGAATTTAAATCTTCTAGAAGAAAAATTTAATATCATTAACGATAAAATAAAACCCTCAGTACTATACTGTAAAAGATTAATTCTGCAGCATTTCCTACATTGGAAAGCTTTGTTCTAGGGAACAAACTAAACGCTTTTCAATGGGTTACTTTAACCCATTAACTGTCATTTTTTTGTCTCATTTTGCATTTATTTCTGGGTGTCTAGACTGACGTAGAGACTGGATATTGGAATATAAATAGAATATAGATGGAATCTGCCATGAGCCCTAAATGGGGATGGCAATCAAGGAACCCTCACCGGAAAATAAAATTCACATTGCCAATAAATAGTTAGTAAATATATTCTAAACACGGCACATTCTAACATTAGAGAAGACGGCAGTACACGGGAGTTGGAAATGATGTACGTAATAATGTGGTATACCGCGTTTTGAAAATGTTCAAATCTTGAAACTCACAAAAATTTTACTTCTTCTCATTAATAATACTCTCTAGCTCACTGATTCAACAACTCATGCAAAATCTTGAAAAAGATTTAACCAACAATGCAGAAAAGTAACCATTGTTGCCAATTTAATTAAAGTTACCAAATTTCTGTTACTAAGACAAAGCCCCAATTGGGGATTATAGCAGTTAATGGGTTATAGATATACCAAGTCTCTTCACAAATATTAAATATCAATTTAATTCTTATTTTAAGGGTTTGGGTTTAAAGTTCGATAGGAACATCTAGAACTGTCTGATGCAGCTCTGAAGATATTATTTCTATTTGCCTCATCTCTTATGTGTGAGATGGGATTATCTCAATTTCTCTGTAAAATCTAAATACCGAAACAAATTAGCAATCCTGCCACCTTGCTAATTTGTTTCGGGGATTTAAAACTGAAGATTAAAATTTGGTTTTGTGACATAAAACAGATTTAAATTGAGTAATATAGAGCCAGGAATATCATTACTTGTAAACAAGAAACAGTCTTAAACGTCTCATTAAATGTTTCCTTTCGCAATTTTTTAAAAGATAGCAACATTGCTAGTTTGTCTAGTTGATTCAAAACTGATGATTAAAATTTGACTTTGTGATTTAAAAACAAATTTAAAGTGAGAAAAATTGAGCCGAAAATACCACAATTTAAAATTTATAAATGGCTGATGCTAGTCAATTTTTCAATTAAATATTTGGTAATTATAAAATTGATTTTTCAATTTATACTTTTTAACTAATGCTTATTTTGCGTGACTGATTTTACTCTGCCAATGATCCAAAGTACATTGCTACATTTATGGTTACCAATGTACTTGATTTTACACTAATGTTTATATTGCGTGAAATGAAAAAAATACTATCTTTCTGAATTTTAGCATAACACAGAGTTAATTTTTGAACAATTAGAATTAGATTATCGATTCTTTTGATCTGTGGAGTCGGCATGTTACATGAATGTCCCAAGTGTAGGTTGCATTGCCAAAAAAATGTGAATACAACTGCCGTAATGCAATAACTTTAGAAAACAAAACTTTAAGTTCTTAGCTAATCCAAAGACTCATTTGCAAAGCAGCTTGTAAATTTAAAATATTACAGTCTTAAATGACAGTAATTTTATGCATTTAAAATCTAAACATTTGTTAAAGTGTCTGCAATGAGAGAACATTTTTCGGTAATTTTAAAAATGACTCCACGTATGAAGAAATCGTTAAAAATAAAATAATTTAATACATTTTCTGTATTTCACTGTAAAAGCCATAATTTTCAAAGCTAAAAAATATATATTTTATTGATATTTTATGTATGGAAATAAATAAAGCATTAAAATATAAACTGCATACTGTCCGTGAAAATATGGATTATAGTTAAATATATAAAGGAGTATATTGGTTTATTCTATTTTTGTCATTGAGAAGAATCAAAATGATATTAAGAAATATAGTAGTCTCTCGAAATTTGCTATAATATAACACTACATGATAAATTTAAAGTAATGTATATTTTATTTAAATTCTAAATTCTGTATTAAAAGCGCTATGTTTTTGGCAATGATACCATTTTATAATTTTATTATTTTTTGTTGCAAAGAAAATACTGTAACTATGTTGAATATGTTATATAAAAAGAACAGATAAACTAATTTTTCTGTCATGCGAAAAAACTTTTCTGCGTCGTTACCTTAGAGGTTTACTAATTACCATAAGTAAAAAATGCAATTAATTTCCCACATTAACTACTTTGCAAATTCCTATAAATTACATTTCAGAAATAAATACGATTTTATTACAAGAGTAGGCTTAAAAATGTTCCCGTTTAATGCGAGAGCACACTCGTTTAAACGTGTGACATGTGATTAGTATTGAATGTTTTTAAAATTATAGTTATTTTAAGGCTGAAAATACCCTATAATCCTAATCAAATAACATTTAATCGGGAAAATACATGATCTCGACTCTGATGGTCCAGAAGTTAGCGTTAGAATATACTTAAATTGTACTCTCTTAGGATATTGTCAACTTGATGAAAAAGTTTGTTTTAAATTTTTCTTCCTATTTAAGCCATTTAATAGATGAGAAAAATATGTTTCGTGCAAGTAACATCGTTATTTATGAATTATTTAAAGAACATAAAAAATACCTGAAAGTTCCGTACAGACAGAATTTTCCGTTATGAATCTTAAATTTGGTGGAATAACTAAGTGTCCGACAGTTTTAAATCCTCAAATTACGATCATATAACACAATTTGGAGTAGAAGAATTTATCTACTTAATGCTTCTTTTTAATCACCATTTTTTCACACTGTATGAAAGCACCAAATTTAAATGCTGAAAAAAACATTTTACTACGTAGTTAGGTTTTCAAAAGAGCACTTTTTATCAAATAACTAGAAAAGTTGCATACGATCTGCAACTAAGTGTAACATAAAATCTTCATTTCTCTAACATGATTCTATGGCTTTAAATGAAGGAATTAATAACTGAAATTCTCTTTCTAAGTGCCCTTTCATGTGCACTAATCTGATGCTATCAATTCAGTCTCTAATTAATTCTGAATGTAGCAAGACTTATTGTTGCAAAACAATATCCCGAAAGCCATGGCCTTCAAAGGAAAGGCGAACTAGGGTAATCAATCTTCCTACGGTGTTCCACACATTTTCAATAAGATTAAAATCTGTTGATTTTGCAAACACGGTCTTGCATTCAGTATTCTCAGATTCAACATATTGCTTACCAACCAAGTATCATGCATCATGTATGCGTGAGAATGTTACTTTCCGCTACGTTATTCTTATAGGCATTCCATTAGAGTCAACTAAATTATTGCACGAGCTTATCTTTAGGAAACTACGAAATATTCAAACCTTTCCCAGGTCACTACAATTTAGGAAATACATTGACAATGAGGCTCTAAAGAATCATAGGAAGCAATAATGCATATAAAAGTTACAAATATTCATGCAGAAAGAAAAAAAAGGATCTTTTTCAGTTTATGATATTTTTATTACATACAACTAAATTGAGTTTCTATGTTTAAGCAAGCATCAATACGATACGTCAGTTTTAAGAGGAATATTTGTACCGAAGCTGAGAAATAACACTTTTTCCTGGTTCAGTATAGTTTTTGTAACATACCTGCCCTTTCCGTTTTAAAACAATGTTACGGATTTTGTATTTATTTAGCTATTTATTCAGAATTATAATTAAAATTGTTTTATTTTCCCGTGCAACGCAGACGAATTTGAAGCTACGTCGGAAAAGCAAAAAATACAAGAGCACATGCATTTAATATTTAATAAATAAATATCTCGATATTGCTGCTGCCATCCAGAAAAATCGAGAAAATAGATTTTACCAGAATGTTCTCGTGAATAATTAAAAAGCTTATAAAAGCCGAATTAAAACACCTCAGCTCAGGTGCTACTGTTTTAAGCGAACTGTAAGTTAACATAGCTCTGTTATTGATTGTAGCGAATTCGCTGTAAGACTAAATTAACTTTCTCTGCTTAGAATTGAGTTCTGTTTAACTTTTGAGATATTGTGATATTTGTACAAAACTCTCTGAGGAAATATTTCAGCATTTTGATTTATTGCTTGTGAAAAGAATAAATTTTATTAAATTTTTGTGTTCGTAATGGATTGAATTGTGCATTCAATTCATTGCGAACCCATACGCACGCAACAATAAAGAATAATAAGGTATGGGAAATTTAAAATATTCACACAGAAGCTGAAAATATGTATTGACAATACGTGATAATTTGAATTAATAATTTTTCAGTTTGAAAGCTCAGATACAGATTGAAAGACTAGAAGATTTGGTTGTATTTTAAGTAAATCATTTGAGGCGTAAAAGAATCACAACGCCCTTAGAGGCATTAAGTTTTGGAAAGAAATAACTATAAAACGTAAAAGATATTAGCTTATATGAAAAGAGTTATATGTAATTCAGATTTTTTTGTCACATACGCTTGTTTATGTTCTTGAATGTTTTTTGGTCGAATCCATATTAACATTTACCCGAAACAGTAACATTTACCCGAAAGAGTAACAATTAGTTCCTACTAGTTTAAAACAGTTGCCAGTCTTCCTTGCAAAGACGCATGCAGGTTGTGTTAAATGGATGGAATTTAAATCAAAATATAATTAGCAGCCTAAACAATCTAAGTTGAAAGCTCTTTGAAATTTAGTTTGTAGGGACATTAGTATTATTTTGAAGTAGGAGATGGGAAAAATGAGCAATGCCCTCGCTAGAAGTCGAATCTCGGACCTCTCGAATACGGTAGAGTGCGCTGAGCATAACACCACGAAGGCATGCTAAGAAGGCAGGAGAAATACCTTCGATATTCCCCTTTTAAAGGGCGACTGGGGATTAGGGGACCCAATCGCCAAATCCTGGTGGTGAAGAATCATCATCCACCACCTTTTTTAGTTCGGGCGCCACTGTACAGACATTAGGATTTTTTTGAAACAGGAGCTGTAATAAATGAGCAGTGCCCTCGCCGGGACTCGAACCTCGGAACCCTCGAATACACTTCTAATGTGCTGACCATTACGCCACGAAGACATGCTAAGAAAGCGGGAGAAATACCTTATAAGTTTATAACTACCATTTTAATGGCTTATATTTGACAGTAGAACTTGATAAGAGCCATTATTTTAGTTATTTTTCACTTCCTACGCTTGGTTTTCACCATGTAGCTCTCGAAAGCTAATAAGTCTCTCACTGTGCGCTTTCCATGATGTGCAGCCGTTAATGGACGTTTGAAAATGTAATGAGCAGAACATTCTATTTCCCCAAAAATGCATTTGCCATTTCTTTGGAGATTCCTTTTGCAAAAAGGCAGAGATTTCTTTTGTAAAAATACTTTGGGTACTGACTGTGCCCAGTAAACTACTGGTTTACGAAGAAATCAGTACTTTCCCTATCGCATTTTATTTGTGAATGTATTTTATTGTTAAACACCAGTGACAAGCAGATACAAAGATTAGTTGCTTACCCGTACAATGTTACGGTTCTTTTAGACAATGTGCTAATTATCGTGGGAATGTTTGCGAAAATAATCTGCACGTTTAAAAGATACCTCCATCCGCAAATTTTGCTCACTGATAAAGAGAAAGCGGAACTAACTAGCCCCTGCATCTAATTGAAACTGATCTTCGTTGTCCAATTGCTCGAAAACTATCCGTTACCTACAATAACTTCAAAAGTTATTTTTTCTTTATCCTCGGTTCTAGAATGCCCTCTCGATGTTTTTCGACATCATTCTAAGATAATTAACTATGTAAGTGTTGTGTTGTGATTTATCTCAAATGTATGATATTCATGAGAACAAGCTCACGAAATTTAGCGTGGCAATGAGAGCATGATTGAGCCAGTCATTGGCAACAGCCTTGAGCACCATACAGGTGACAGTACCACTTCGCTCAGTTGCACCCCAGCTATCAAGGTGAGCACCTTGGGGTATGGGTCCGATAGAATCCCACAACTCGTCACCTATCACCAACCTATCGAGAGGATTTTCCACTAACCGCATATTTAGACAGGCACCATGCCACACAGACATTATACATTTACAATTATAAACGTCTTCCTCGGGTTTCGAATCCAGGAACTTTGGTAGGGCAAGCAGCGTTGCTAACCCCTATTCCGCTTGGGTGGCACATTATATGCCTACACCATGATTCACTATCGCATGTGAGATTACTTAAAGGGGTAAATTTATAAGGCATTTTCTCCCTTTTTTCTGCATACTTTCGTGATGTAACGGTTAGCACACTCGACGCACATTTCTGAGATTCATGGTTCGAGTTCCGGCGGAGTAATTCCTCATTTTTCACTTCTCCCGTATAAAAAAACCTTATGACTCTGTAATGAATCCACCACCCGAACTAAAAGGTGGTGGATGATGATTTTTCACCACCAGGACTTGGCGACTGGGTCCCAGAATCCCCAGTCTCTCTTTAAAAGGTATATAAGGTATTTCCTCCTTCCTTTCTGCATGCCTTCGTGGTGAAACTGTCAGCACATTGGGCGCGTATTCGAGAGGTCCAGGTTCGATTTCCGGAGAGGTCATTCCTCATATTTCCCGTCTCTAGTATAAGAAAAACCTAATGACTTTACAGATTATTTAAAGACGAATCGATATCAGAGAGTAATGCGTATCAGGTAGTAAAATGATAGAGTTATAGGCGAATCATTAAAAAGTCTGGATAGGAAAACTGTCATTGGACCACGCAGAGAAGTAAAAGTATGGAAGACTTCACAAACGCAGTGTTAGCACATATGCATCTCTTGTTGATTGTAGTTGACTGACTGAGTGTTGATTGCAGCTGACAAGCCAGTACGTATCTATACCAGGAGCCCTATTCCATGAAGCGTATTTGAAACCACCAGATGATTGTAACGCTGCTTGAGAAAATTCGTGAAATGGATTTCTACGACATACCAGCCTTGAATCGTGAACGAATGCACAGTTCCCTGAAATCGAAGAGATATGGTGCTTCATTATGCAGAAGATACTCTACATGTTAGTACAGGTGACAGGTGATGAAGGACAGGGACACATGGTATCCAACAAAGGTAAACAAGTACCACTATCTAGAGCCAGCATATCCGTCGAGTCCCAGAAGGCTTGCCTAGAGAATTTATTTGCTTTTCTATGAAGTCCTTATGAACAAACAGGGACCTCGATGATACTACATGAATGAGTTAGCTGCATGACTATGTAAGCATCAGTTGCTAGAATGCATTGGTGATGCTCTTGGACTCACGCTGCCATAATGCTTAAATGCATCAAATACTTACAATACTACATTACAATTAAATACATTAATACATTGGATACACGATTAAGTTGCACGGATACGTTAGTTATATATTTGAGTGCTTGATTACAGTAAGACGCTTCAATACATTAAACTTACTTAACTCGCTAACAATTTGGTTTATTTGAGTACTTAAGTGCGTTGATAAAATAGATAAATGTTTATGTTATATGAATACTGTTTACGTACTTGAATACTAGTTATATGCTTGAGTACTTGATTGCAATAAAAACATTTGAGTAATTGAATACATTAACCTATATACATAAATTATATGAAAGCTTGAGTACGGTTGTTCACTTATACACATATATACATTAATTCTTGGATACATAAAATACCTATGTAGTATAGTTTACATTGAATACGTAAACACATTAGTTCTGTTTGCATTCAGTTCTTATATACTATAATTTAACATATGGAGTTTCACTTAGTTAATTCCAATGTTCAATTTCAGAATCCCACAAACACTAACAAGCGAATAATCGCTTAAGTGTGTGAATAAACACGTAAGACTTAAGAAGTGTTAACTACCCTCTATTTCTCAGACTATTTACAATCAATTCCTAACTCGGAACTCACACAAAGCCACCACTTGGGCTTGAACTTAAATAATTATGAAGTTAAACTAAACTAAGTTTAACTAAAGCTATCATAATTCTAAGTAGTTGGCCCCTGAATGTTAATTAAATCGGCGAAGCCAAGCAAGGGCCTAAAATAGGCCCTTGCTTGGCGTAGTAACTAAGAGAAAATGGCAAAGGCGCGGCAGTTAGGAAAATCAGACCCTCTCTCTGTGGAAGTCGGCGAAACATCGACTTTAATAGTATTCTTACTCATTTGCATTAACTGCGTATCTGAAATTACATTCTGGCGGGAAATTGTAAGCTGAAATTAGAATAAATAGGAAAGAATCATAACTTAAAATAACTTAATAAATTGTAGGGATTTATATTAATTTTAAATAACCAGTTAATTTTAATTTCAAGTTACTTTCCCATAAACCTTCATTCCTCTAATTGTCAGTGTCAGAATATTTAAATTTAGTAGAGCGCGCAAGAAATGCAAATTCTACAAGTGGAAGAATGAGTTAAATATCGACGTTCCAGTAAAGGAAGATAGAGTCCGGGAAATTGCCGTGCGTGCTTATACGCAAACTTCGGTTTAGCAGTTACTGCTGGTTATGACGTGGCTTAAGCGCTAATATCTTGCTGCCACTAGACTCATTGGCGCGCTGTAGACTACAGGATTATATGGAGTCCTGTAGTTTAATTCTATTATTTGTGAATATCTCTTATTTTAAGTATTATATATATAGTATCTCTTATTTTAAGTATACTGTTTCAGTTACCGCCCAAGTTGAGGCGTAGTATGTTAGCCTCAAGTTGACGCATTGTAAATAATTTAAAGAGTTTAATAAAGAGCAGTTTTAACCCTTCGTCACTGAAATCACTATTCCTCAAGATTCCACACAACAGAAGGAGAGTAGAACGTTACAAAACTTAGGATAAACCTTACATCCACTTGAATACATAATTTCATATAAGCTTGAATACATAAATTCATATAAATTTGAATATTTAAATACGTTATTGCTTGAATAGATCAATTAATTACGTCTGGAATATTCTGGAGCTAGCGGCCGTGGTTGTCTCTGTCCCTGGTAGTGGAGTGTACTCAAGACAGCTTCAAAAACACGTTTACAGTCGTCCAACATGACAAATCCGACGACAGTTCCACGTCGACTACGACAAAACACGCTGAAACATTCAACAACACAGCCTTCAGCCTATAACGTTGAAGACTGCTTCACGGCAAAGCACCAGAGTACATCTCTCGGTTCGGTCGTTCTCTGAACTCAATGTACTCTCGAGACTCTCCAGGCTACAACGCGCGATGCACTGAATAGCCTTAACGTTGCACACACTCGATGCACCAACTCGCGATACACTCTACGGCCAACTCGACACTGGACTGCTACTCCGCGTACAGGCAGGGTTTATATACCTTTTAGCCTGCCTTTGAAAACATTCTGCGCCAAACCGGTAAGAACTCGTTGTAGGATGCTCTCCATCTGTCTACCGCATATCGCCAATTTTGTCGCCTAATGGGCAATTTGGCGACAAACATGGCAAACCTGCCTTCCTTTGCTCGCTTTGCTTTCCAACTTGCCATCTTCTGGCAACCCTAAATCCGCTTTGTGGGGAAGCTATCTTACCGCAGCTGGGTCTTCCGTAACACTATGAACAGCGTTCCCAGCTACTGTAGCCGGAACGCTACTAAGAATGGTTTTGCTTTAACTCAAATCTATTTGCAGAAGAATGTGGCAGACCAATTCTTCTTGGTTTCCGTTTTATTCACATATGAGGCAATTTTCGTCAGAGAAAGTAGTTGCTTCAGTGTTAATGCAACATTTTTAATAACTCACATGATTAAGATCCCCATGCTGCACGAACATGCACGGCACAGCACCAGTTAGCTGACAGTGTTTGGGCCGATATTGTGGGGGCAGGTAGGACATAGTAGGTTCATATGTCTTGCGTATTCGTTTGGAAAATGGTGTTATAAGATGTTTTTTGGAAGATATTTTGCCCCAGCTGTTGAATGATCAACAGATCCAGCTGTGACTGCGTACGAAAGATTTCATCCTGAACACCTCGCTTAACTGCTGTACTTCGGTCTAGCTGGACTGCTGCTCTCTTCTCACCACAAAGCTATCAAGAATGTAATAGGCACGAATTAGAGTGCCAAGTTGTGCATGACCGTAACATTTTTTTTTTGAAATAAAGATGAATATTTAGTCTGCCTCAGCGGCTAAGTAGTTCTTTCCTACACCATTACTTCTAAGTCTACAGCATCTTTACATATATATATATAACGTAAGAAGTATGAACGTAAACTGGTAACTTTAATTTTTCTATAGCCCCTTTAGTTTTCATTTTAATTTGACTACTACACTTTTCTGTCCCAAAAATAGTAACTGTTTATCACATACAAATCTATACTGCTTCATTTCAAATTAATCCACACGAAAAGCTACTACATAACATAGCAGTGCAGATACCTTTTATCCAATTCCCAATTAGGATTTCAATTCTAAACTCAAACCTTTCTCTCTCTTTTGGCTCTTGCTACCAGGCGTCGCTGCTTGCTTCTGTGGTCATCCATTGTACTAGGAGGGGCTAAGCTTTCAAAATCGTGAAGTGCATATTGTACCCATTCTATTTAAATTTGGATCAACGGAAAACGTGAGTCAACTATGAATAATAAGAAAATACTTGAATTCGGCCACATGTGCAAATTTCTGCTTCTTTACTGCTTTTATCTATGTTGCCAGCACCAGCTTTCCAATTTTATTACATTTATGCACGTATTGTAAGCGAAGTTAGGTGGATTTAAATTGTTCTTGATTATCTGAGTTTGAAAATTATAATTCGCATAAAACTAAGAGACATCCCCTTTCTTCGAAAAGGCATCAGAGTGGCTGAGTTAAAAAATAAATGGTATTTGTGTAGTATTGTCACTTTACATTTTAAAAGATATAGAGACAAGAAAAAAATGTGTAAACTCTTTTTCACACGATTTAACGTTACGCTCAACAAAGGAATTTTTTATTTAATAGATATAAGAGCAAAGCTGACCTTCAGGAATACAAACATCTTAGAAACTATTCCGAATCTTAAGATCAATATCTGTTTGGGCATAGGAAAAATATTTCGTTCCAGTTTTTTTTATTCTTTATTTTTTAAGGTTATCCAGGCAGGATATACCAGAATTGTAGCTCAGTTTCATTTATCGAAGTGCTCTTATTTTTTATTTACATTTCAATAAAGGAAGGAAAGTGCAACGCCCGGTTTAAGCGAACGGATAGGAATGAATGGAATTCGCAGACGAAGACAAATTTTGTTTTGTATTTTTGAAAGATCCTAGTTTTCAGCGACTTTTTTCTGCCCTTTTCCTTAACTTCCTGACCTTTGTTGTGATAAATAAAACACTTCAACAATATTTGTTTTGTGTTTTAGAAATATTTGTAAATAAAGCTCTCAGATATAGCTTTATGTTCGGATAGCATGTTCGTTAAGTTAATGTAGGCAAGAGGAGGAAAGAAGAACAGTTTCCTTTTAGATGTAATATTTCAATGCACTGTACTACAATGAAACACAGCTGTAGAAAAGTTGTTATGGTTCATAAATAATTCAGATAGCATATTGTAACCAGTAATTGCAGATTCAAATATGCATAACTGATTTACAAAGAGAGCAAGCGAATATAGAAGAGAATGGACTTTAAAAGCCTCCCCGAGTTATGGACGTAAAATTCCGTATAGAAGGATGGCTTTCTTATTTATCATGTATGAAAATTTCTGCCAGCTTTTAATGTATCCAATTTCGAGTTGCATGTATATTGTAAGAAAAAGAATCAAGGTGCAAAATGAGATAGTCTGTAAGGTTGTAGGGTTATATTTATTTTAACTAACATTTATTTTAAGTTCATATTCCTTTCCTATTTAGCCTTCATTTCCCCCCTAGAAATGCCCGTGCCAGAGTATGTAAATTACAGTAGCACGCGCAGTTTATTCAAATTTAGCGGAAGCTAGTTGAGTTAAATAGTAGACGAAAAGAGCGTGAAAAAGTCTTGCTTTGAACCTACGCTGCAGATATTCCTTGGTAGAATTTTAATCGGCGCGTATCGGCCTGTGTGCCTAGCCTTGCAGAAGTGCTAGACCTTCAACTGTTAAATCAGTAATCTTGCTGAATATCAGCGATAATTAAAAAGGCGGTTAGTTAAGATCTCAGAGCCTCGTCGGTAGTGTTTGGCATTTGTTCATCTAGTTTCTTATTTTCAGTTTTACCTTACTTTTAGTTCAACCGCCGAGTTGGCGAAGTTTGTGAGCGTCGAGTAGACGCAGTTGTAATTCTAAAAGTACAATAAAAGGGTTTCAACCCCTTCGCACGTTTTTGTGACTCTCTATCCCAGTGACTGACAAGTTGGGCCAAAGAGATCTTACAAGGTATATTTTAATTTTATAGCTGTTAATTTAAAACTTCTTTCCTATCTCTTCTAGTTTCAACTCAGAACTCCCTACCAGAATGAGTTTTTAGAATCGCGTTAAATGCAAATGAGAAGAAGCATAGTATTTAAATCAAGTGACACTGACTTCGACAGACTGAGGATTCCTGAACAGCGCGCGTTTCCCTTTAGGCTACGCCTATCTAAGCTGTTACTACGCTCGGCCATATTACGTGCCTTTTGATAGTTCGCTGGCTAATTTAATATTACTAGCCAACTAGTTTAGTTAGCTTCGGCTAAATCTCTTTAGCTTGTCATTAGTCAGTTCTCATTTCTTATATTTTGGCTCAAGTGGAGGCTTTGCTGTACGCCTAAGAAAAGGTACCGACAGTTAATCTTATTTTGAGCAAATAAATTGCAATTAACTCTTCTTAAAGTTACGTTTCTGTTCTTGGACCTTGGACGATTATTCGCTTAGCAGTTCACTAGGTTCCTCATCACTTAACTTCACAGAATAAATGGGAGTAACCGTGCAAGTCTTTTTCTAATCATAATCAAGATAATTCCGCTTCCCAGCCGGAACAGTGATTAGCGAAGCTGACTGTCGTACGGAATAGCCCGGGCTCGAATCTCGGGGAAGACGTGGATGCTTGTAAATGTAAAGTGTCTGTGCGGGATGGGAACACTCTAACTATGCGGCGAGTTGTAAGTCCTCTCATGAGGTTGTGGAAGGTGGTGGAAAACCCTCAGATCCGTCCCCCTAGGTTGCCTTTCATCAAAACTGGGGCGGAATTGAGTAAATTCTTACTGTCACCTGCATGGTGCTCAAGGACTCTTGCCAAAGACAGGCGCTATCTTGCACTTCTTGCCATGATGAATTTCGTGGGCTTGTTCTAGTGTCACTAGCTAACAAGTGAGATAAGTTACAACACAAGTTAAAAAAAAGAGCCCGTTAAAGTTCCAGTCACAATTTTTGAGGTAGAAGAACATTTGCGTTAAATTTTGTAGTTTTAGAGAGAAGTTATTATAAACTATCTTTATCACGGAGTGTAGGTGATCATCTGTCAGTCGGGTTCTTTTCTTATTAGTTTTCACATGTTCGTTTTTAATTTAAAAAAGACTAATGTAAACTCGGATTTCAAATAATTAATATCTTAAAAGCATTTCAACCCCGTACTTGTAACAAACCAAACACATAATTAAAGTATTTTCGAGAAACTCATAAAACTGCTTCAGGGGTCACATGTGGCCTACAGACCGCCAGTTTGAGACTGCTGCTATAAGAGGGAAAAAAATCCAACGTTATTTCTGAATATTCTCAAGCAAAATATTAATAATGCGACGCCTTCGATCAAACAGATGTTCAAATCAACAAATACAATTCGAGTTTCTTGCAATTGAAAGCTTAGTGTGAAAAATCAAATATTCATTGTAAAGTTCTAATATTTTCTTCTAATGTTAATTTTCATAAATAATTTGTTAAATAGTTTCTTAAATAGAATTTAATTTCATATTAAAACTTAAGATAAAGTTAAAACTACAGTTATTGATACTTAAGTTTTTAAACCTACACTTAATATTTTAAATGCACACTTTAAAATTTAATTTAACAATTTAAAAGCTTTAATGTTTGTAAATGTACACTTAATAGAATAGAATACCTATGAGTTCACACATTGATCTAATAATACCAAGTTATTTAAAATTTGTGCTCATATTATTTTGAAAAATGATCTAAAATAAATTTATACTGCTAATGCTAGATTCAAAACATAATTCTAGATTTTCTGTTAAAACGTTTTCATCCACTGATGCAGAATCCATTGCTTTAAAACAGACCGAAATGGAACTAAATATGGGAGGCAGAAAAAAAAAAATTTGGACATTTCTGTATTTCTCGTTCTACTGGGCAGATTGATGGAATTCAAATTGCGTTTTCCATCTCTCAAAGACGTGACTTAAAATATATATTAGATTTATATAAACCATTGTTATAATATCAGTATTTGCCCACAAAATCGGAATTTTTCTGAAATAACATACCAACGTTTTTCATATTTCGTTTCTATGACTCAAATTATGACTAAATATTAAAATTTGCAAAATTTATTGTGAAAGTTTCGGAGAAATTCAAAAATTTATCTTGGCGCATTTTTTTTCAATAATTAATTTAATTTTTTTCGCCAAGAGTTAGTTAATTTTAGTTCACTTGGCGAAATTTTAACTTATAGTAACCTACTTACTGTACTTTTTTTCATTGATGCACGAACGTAAAAAAGGTTTACTGTTCATTCTTTCAAACAACTTTAACAAAGCGCGTAAACCACTGTTTTGTTATTATCCTTATAATAAATATGCCAAATTTCAAAACAAGCCAATATATAAATTCATAGATATCTTAGAAAGTTTTGAATAGAAAACTCTAAATTTTTGCAGGTGTGCCTCGAAATGCATCTAGTTTAAGATGAGGTTAAATATTTTATAGGTTATAATACAAAAATGTTTTCAAAAAATTTGTAAAAAATATTTAAAAATACAAATTTGAAAAAAAAATCATAAAAAATGCGCGAATTATACGAGTATCGTATTTGGATTAAGCCTAAATTTCGAATTCTAGAAGACGGAATCAAGTAAATTTAAAAAAAAAGAGAAATTAATAATTACATATCAAATTCTATTTAACATTGAGGAACTAAAATTTTGAGAGCCTATTGTTTAAAAACTGCTGCTGCGATATTTACAAAACTTGGCACTTAATTTGAGACGTAGAATCGAAATATGAAAAAAAAATCGGTATTTCATTAACAAAAATACGATTTTGTCAAAATACCTATGTTAGAACACTGCCATATATAAATCTAATATATATCCTAAGTCGCGCTTTCGAGACATGGAAAATGCAAGTTGAATTTCATATGAGAAGCAGTATGGGTAACTGTAGAATGGGGGATATAAACTGTTTTTTTTTCGCAGTGTATAATTTTAAAATTATATATGAATTCTTTAACTGATATATAAGATTAATTTTTAATACAAATTATGTCATGCAAATGCAGAAGATGTTATCATTTCATTATAAATATTTAATGAACAGTAGAACATGAGATTAGTTTTATGAATTAGAAGAATGGGTTAAGGGTTTCATATCAAGTTCCATGAAACTTCTAGAAAATCAAATTTATTCTTTGCAGTAACGCACAACATCAAGAAAGACTTCACATTTCCAAAGACTAGATTTATCCTTTAAAATTCAACCTTCCTTTCTTCAATTTCCTTATCCCTGGTGAAGACACGCTGGTAACTCGGATACATCACAGAACCAGTCAGTTGTTAGCTCGAGTCATTTAATCTTATCGAGAACAATTTAATTCACTAAGCGAAAGTTTAAGATTTGATTTTCTGAAATCGCAGTTCTCGTTTTTCTCTGGAGGGCTTTGTAATTTATCTAAGTTAAGTCACAATGTTTCTTAAATAAGAGTTGTTTATATAATAAAAAGAGAGAGAAATAAGAGTTGTTGTTGTTGGAAATTCATTAAAATGGAGAAAATTGCACTCAACCTATCAGCAAAAAGTTTTACAAAGCAACAAAATTTGAAAAATCGATTCTAAACAGTCTTAAAGATAGTGTTATACTAAACATAATACTCCTCGTTCAATATAATACGCAAACGGTTCGTGCTTTTGATTGAAGACAAGTTAAGATTTATTAGTGTTTTAGAAAAAAGGGAAATATTAAATTTCTCTTCAATTAGGGAGGCAAATTAATGCAGAGAAATCATTATTCTGATACTTGTTAAGTACTACATTACATTCTTTACCTTTAGCTTTTCAAAAATATGAAGCTGAAATAAAATATTTAGCACTCTTAACTGATAAATTACATGAAAATGATTTTATGTGTATTTATTATTATTAACGTGTTCCGCCCTAAGGCAATACAAGAAGGAGAGGAACGCCTTCGTGGAGGGCTTTTTGACAGACGTTGGCACGTATTAATACTGTTACGAATTTTGTAATTACTTAGATATTTTGGATATTGTTCGGAGAACAGCTTTGACGCCAAAAAGGGAGAAACAGCTTATTGTGGTATGGCATACAATCTTTGTCATTCGATGACGTACTTCCTTTAGGGAGACAGCCATAATAATTAATCCCTAGCTAAGGGATTATTTGTAGTATCACTTATTATCTGTAGTATTTATTATTGTAGTGTAGTAATTAAAGAGAGAAACAGCTTATTGTGGTATGGCAGACAGTGGTTGTCATTCGATGACGTACTTCCTCTAGGTAGACGGCCGTAATACTTTTCCCTTGCTAAGAGATTATCTGTAGTATCACTTATTATCTGTAGTATTTGTTACTAGTATTTATTATTTTAGCATAGTAATTAAAACGAGAAACAGCTTATTGTGGTATGGCAGGCAGTGGTTGTCATTCGATGACGTACTTCCTCTAGGGAAACAGTCGTAATACTTTTCCCTTGCTAAAGGATTATCTGTAGTATTACTTTTTATCTGAAGTATTTATTATTAGTATTTATTACTGTAGTACTTATTATTGTAGTATTTGATTATCTCTAGTATTTACTTCCGTTGGCATGATGAAATGTCGCCCATACCATAAAGAAGCCAAGTTGACGGAACCAAGGCTGTTCTCTGAACAATATCCGATGTTTTTTGTAGAATTATAATTAAAATTGCTTTATTTCCTCGTGCAATGCATCACGAAACATATTTTAAAACAAAGCTACGCCGGAAAAAGTGAAAGAAAAGTACAGGAGCACGTTCATTTATCATTTAATAAATAGATTTGTAATATCAAATTTGTATCAATCGCAGTTTGTATTTAATTTAAATAAATGTAATTGACTACTATATTAGCTGCAATCGTAATTCTTCTCTTTTGGTTTCCAGAACAGTACCTCTACGAACTGAAAACTTTAAAAGACAGGAGAGGATTAGCTTTCTCTTTGTATTGCGTTCTATTACAAAGTTTGAGTAGTTTAAAGTATAGCTACTGATTATAACGGGTGATACTGTACGAATATCTTTGAGGAAAATTCCAGCACTGTGTCATATTTCTTGCGATAAAAATAAATTTTATGAACCTTTTATCGGACTTGTACATTGAATCAACTACGAACCCGTACGCATGCAATAATACGTTACACATAATAAAAGGTAAATTAATAAATATGTATCAAATTCAATTAATATTAAGGAACTAAAATTTTGTAAAACGTACTCGTGGGATTATTACAAAACTTGGCAGTTTGGCATAATTGGAGTCGTAGAATCGAAATATGGAAGCAAATTGGCATGCTTTTTAAGAATAAGTCGATTTTGTGTCAAAATACCTGTATTAGATCAATGCGATATATAAATCTAATACATAATAAATCTAATACATAATAATCTAATACATAAATAATCCTAAGTCGCGCTTTTGAGACATGAAAACGCAAGTTGAATTTCATCAATCGGCCCAGTAGAACGGGACATATAAAACTGCGCCCCCGTTTTTTTACGCAGTGTGCATATTTTTTAATTTATTAAACGCCATTCCATTTACTAATATTCTGAAATAATAACTATAATTTTTAATTTATTACAAATTACTAAAAATGTTAAATGAATTTTAATAAATGGCGAAATTAATATGAAAATTAGTAAATTATAATTAACTGATTTTGTTCCTTTTTTTTCTTTTGTTTCTTCTATTTCTCTTTTTCTTTTTAAATACCGTTTATTTTCTCGTTTAAAATGATATCTATTTTAATTCAGCATTCCAAGCAACCAAAAACGAGTTTTGTCTCCGAATTTCAATCAAATTGCGAATTATTTAGGCTTTAGAATCTCAGTAACTTTTATTAATGAATTTCTTGTTTCTCCTAGAATTATATAACATATTCCATCCGCCTGTTAATTATTGAGTATTTGGTACTGTAAGTAATATATAATATACTTAGAACTATTTACAGCTACCTGCAATAAATTTCAAGATATTTTTTAATTGTTTTTGCCAAATCGATTTATAGAATTATTAGATTTTTCTAGAGCACGGAAAGCTGAGAGAAATCAGCAATGCCTTCGTAGGCGTTCGAGTTTGATTGCTAGCCGGACGTGCTTCCAATTTCTTTACTAAGGGTATTGTTGAAGCAAGAAGAAAAATTTTCGTATTCTCACGTACTGAAAGCTTTGCTTTAGGTTTGTTAACCGAACGGGCTTCCAATTACGTCATGAAGATACGCGGTGTGAAAAGCGAAAATTCCTTATAAACAATTCGTAATATTAATTACAGGTATTTTCTTATACACAACACTAACAGTACCGAACGAAGATTTAATTTTCGTTCATAAATTAAGAATTTATTTCCTTAGAATGATTAAAAGATTTTACTGTGATCCTATAAGTTATTTCTCTCACCTTCTTCGCATGCCTTCGTGGTATAGTGGTCAGCACGCTGGGCACATATTCCAGAGGTCCCTGGTTTGAGTCCCGGCGAAGGCTTTGCTCATTTTTCATGACTCCTGCATCGAAATAACCCAATGTCTCTACACTGGCGCCCGAACTAAAAACGTGGTGGATGATGATTCTACACCACCGGGATTTGGCGATTGGGTCCCCTGAAACCCAGTCGCCCTTTGAAAGGGGGAGTATGCAAAGTATTTCTCCCGCCTTCTTCACACTGCCTTCGTGGTGTAGTGGTCAGCACCCTGGGCGAGTATTCCAGAGGTCCGTTGTTCGAGTCCATGCAAAGGCGTTCCTCATTTTTCATTACTTCTGCATCGAAATAACTAATGTCTCTACAATCCTTATTATGATTAATTTACTATGTTGAAAAGATCCTGACAATGGTACAAAGAGCATTTTTATCGATAGTTTGTATTTGATTTTATCAATATTTTTACCGGTACTTTATCGATATTTCATATTTGATTTTATCGATATTTTTATCTATATTATAAGCATATAGAGATCATTAGATAATCAATAAACGTGAATTTGGGAAACAGACTTTATCACAGATGGAAGCAACTCTGTCCAACTACTGAGAGGCTAAACAATGGCTTTCTTCTAACCTAATTTTTTATTTTATTTTAATAGCAATATTAAGAGTTTCCAGCATTTTGTTTAAAACAAAAGATATACACTGCGGTTAGAAAATATCGCAAATTTATAAATAGCAATAAATTGCCCTCTCATCATTATTATAATATGACAAAAATATGCCCTCAATTATTATATTTTATATCGAGGCAAAAAATACCGCCTTTCAAATACTAAGGCAAAATTTTGCATGAGCTTATTTTAACCCTTATATCCCTCGTTTCGCATTGAAAAATAATGAGGCAGTGTATTTTAATTAAAGTTCCTGGCGTCAATTCATGATCAGGCAGTTTTTAATAACGATGTTTATTTATGGTTATGTATCATAAGCATCAGTTTTGCAGTAAAAACTAATACAAGACTTTTTATTACATTTTTAGTCAATTTAATAATTGTAATATCGGTTGCATCTGGAGTAGCTATATATAAATCTTCAAGTAATAATAATACGATTTGCCAACAATATTTACTATGAATATAAATTAGCCAAGAGTTGTTACAATAATTTTTTTTCACTCTTAATTCCAACTCTTCGAGTTCCACAAAGTATAACCACGAGACTTACACAAAACAAGTAACCTATCGCACCACAAAGTGTACCATAAAGTAAACAGAAGTACAAAATAGGAAAAAATTGTGAAAACAAAATATAATCAAAAGAAAACAAATTTCAAATTAAATATCATTAAACAGAAAAATCTGAGAGTTTACAGATTTTAAATTACGTCCAAAGGGCCGTTTCGTTAACGTTTTTCTGTGTTACCGTTATTTATTAAATATCATGTTCTTCGCACTTAAACCATAAAATTGAGGTCAAAAGCAACGTCTCAAAATGATTTTAAAACGAGCATATCTGTAGAATTTCTGATACACAGATCAGCGCGCTGGAGATAAAAAGGTTATTTTTTTCCGTAGAGGGTTGCAACCATCGCTCGCTCTGAAGTCGTTGAGTTTATTCATCAAAAGTTGGTGTAAGTTTTCCAAAATATGAAATAGATAATAAAACAAATTCCCAATTTGGTCGTCCACATGCGTATATTCGGGTGGAAACGTACGTTACTCAAAACTGGATGATTCTATGTACAGTTATCACATTTGGAGCAATATACATACATTTACGCAGATTCTTCATTATTTAATTTCTTTAAATATAATACAGGGCGATAACTTTTGGTGGCAACAATTTGAAAAGTGATACAGCCGTTTATAGTGATTTAACGCAAAATCGCAAAACGAAAACAATAGTCCTTCAGGGACAAAGCCCCTTTGGACTGAAAAAAAATTTAAAAATCTGAAAGGTTTCAGATTTTAAATTACGTCCAAAGGGGCGTTTTTTTTTTTTTTTGACATTTTGTGTGCGGCATTTATTTCTTAAATATCATGTTCTTTGCACTTATACCATAAAATTCAGTTCAAGAGCAATATCGCAATATAATTTTAAAATGAACATATCTTTAGAATTTCCGATACACAGTCACGAGAGCTAGCAATAAAAAGTTCTTTTTTTTCTGTACAACGTTGCCATTGGTCGCTTTGGACTTCTTGAGTCTGTTAATCAAAAATTCGTTAAAGTTTTCCAAATTTTAAATTTGGACTTCCATATGCCCACATTCGCAGTGGGATTGCGTCATTTAAAATTCTATGGCTCTAAGTACCGTTGTGTTATCACAATGCGAGAAACATATATACCTTTATGCAGATGTTTCATTATTTAATTTCTTCAAATATAATACGGGGCGGTAGTATTTGGTGGCAACAATTTGAAAAGTGAAACGGGCATTCAGAGTGAACCGACGCAAAGTCGCAAAACGACAACAACAGTCCTTCACGGACAAAGCCCCTTTGGAATAGAAAGGGGGGCAGTTCTATATCTCCGGTTCTATTGGGCTGATTGCCAAAATTCAAATTGCATTTTTCATATCTCGGAGGCGCGAGTTAGCATATACCATTTTTTTCCCCATTTCGATTCTACGTCTCAAATTATGCTTAGATATTAAATGTTGCATTTTTAGTGAGAAATTTACGGAGAAATTTAAAAATTTAGCTTGGCGTATATTTTTTCAGTTTGCGCCAGGAATAATTCACCTGGCGAACTTCTTAATTTCCTTTTTTTCTTTGTACACAAGCGAAAAAACTGGTCATCATTCCTACTTTCAAATAATTTTGGCAATATGCGTAAACCACATTTGGCGTTATTATCGCTTATAACGAATATGCCAATATATAAATTCACGTATATCTTAAGAACTTCTGAATAAAAAACTCTAATTTTTTGCAAGTATGTTTAGAAACACATATACTTAAAGATGATGGTAAATTTTTTTAGGTAATAATTCAAAATGTTTTTCGAAAAATTTATAAAAAATATTTAAAAACACAAATTAAAAAAATTAATCAAAAATTTGTGCGAATTATAAATGTATTAAGCCAAAATTTTTAATTCTGGAAGAAGGAATCAAGTAAATTTAATAAAAACGGGAGATATTAATAGATACATACCAAATTCAGTTAACATTGAGAAGCTAAAATTTTGAAAGATAATACTTTAAAAACTACTCATGAGAATTTTACAAAACTTGGCAGTGTGATATAATTTGAGTCGTAGAAGCAAAATATGGAAAATATTGGCATGTCATTTCAGAGTCCGACTTTGTGTCAAAAGACTTACGTATAAATCTAAGTCGCGCTTTCGAGACACGAAAAACGCAAGCTGAATTTTGTCAATCAGCTAAGTAGAACGGGAGATACAGAACTGCTCCATTTTTTTTGGGGGGAGGGGTTGTACTTTATAACTCTTTCACAGCCAAGTCGCCTAATGCTTGCGTTCATTTTCTACTTGGTGCTTTCTCCCATTACATTAGTACATGGCTCATTGGTATTAAGAGTTTTTAAATGACATGCCAATCATTCTTTTGAAGCCACTAAAAGTAGCTATGTTATTTTAAGGCACCTTCACGCCACTTTGTTTAGCGTGAACGTTTAGCTATTGATGCTCGCAAATGCAATCCCATCATACGGGACAAGTGCACAGTTGGTGAAACCGCACAAAGATCTTCAAGACAGAAGTAATCGCTTCAATAATTGAGAGATAGATTTTGGGCCTCTACTGATGCGAACGAATTAAAACAAATTTTATAAAATACAAAAAAAATTATGTGATTGCTAAAACCGATATGCTCAAAGCCGACTTATTTCCATGCATGTGATTATAAATAGGGAAAACAAGATATTTCTTAATATTGTAGCGCGCGTACGGGTTCCAAATGGATTGAATACACAAGTCGTTAAAAAGTTAATAAAATTTTTCTTTCCACCAGAAATAAAGCAAAATGCTGCAATATTTCCTGAGAGATATTCGTACAATATCACAATATCTCACAGTAGTTATATTTTGAACTAATAAAACGTTAAACAGAATTCAAAAGAGAAAGCTAATTCGATCTTAAAGCAAATTCGCTACAATCAATAACAGCACTAAAAAACAACAACATTTCTCTTAAAACAACTGAGCTGAGATGTTCTAATCCGGCTTTTATAAGCTTTTCAATCAAGCACGAGCACATTCTGGTACATTCTCGATTTTTCCGGAAAGAAAAATCAATTAGGATATATCTATTTATTAAACACGCGTACTCCTGTATTTTTACATTTTCGGCGTAGCTTTCAAGTAAAAGTCGTCATGCGCTGCACTGCAAGGGGAAATGAAACAATTTTAATTACAATTCTACAAAAAATAACTAAACAAATACAAAATCCGGATACTGTTCGGAGAACAGCCTTGGTTGCGCTAACTTGGCTTCTTTAAGGGTATGGGCGACATTTCATCATGCCAAAGGAAGTAAATATCATGTGAAGAATAGGCGCTAATATTAATTATCAATAATAATACCTATAATTATATTTTATTCAATTATGTGCTATTTTTAATTTAATACTTTTCGCTGATAAGTAAACAGTAAACACAACGATACTTTCCGTTTACATCTCCCTAGAGGCAGTACGTCATCAAATGACTACCATTGCCTGCCATACCAAAATAAGCTGTTTCTCCCTTTTTGGCGTCAAGGCTGTTCTCCGAACAATATCCCAAAATCCGTAGCAATATTTTTAAATGACGTTAGTCGACTTTCTACTGTTTAATAATACAAAATAGTGAAGAATTTTTTTAGTTTCATAAACTCATCTTAGAAAACGACAAAATTCTGTACATAGTACTAGAAAGTAAATACTGATTAAGAATCTAATATGAAATTTTTTTCTAAATCACAAATTCAAATTACACAGAGATATTCTCTTCATTAGGATATGGACATTAATTCACTTAACTCTTTATCAATATTTCACGTTTTTTGACTAAAAGTCATTTTACGTGTCCAATTACGACGACGCATTGTGAAAACTAACCCCCCCTTTTTTTTAGAAATTGATTATACATGAACGGAAGCGAATGAATAGTGAGTGATTAAAAAAAGAATGAACTGTAGGTAATAAGTGTAATTAAATTTGCGAATTTTAATGTCGACAAAGGGAATATTTGTTTAACGTCCTGGCTGAGCAAATACATTTTATTCTGGACATAATGATATAATTAAAATTTTTCCTTTTAATGTTCAAGTAAAACCAAACATTTTGCTGAAATGAGAAGTTTAACATGGCTAACTCTATGCCTAATGAGTAGCAAGAATTATGCTTAGCGAAACAAAAGTTATCTTTGTAAAATATGTAAATTTTTGCATAAATATTTTTAAACCATATAGATAAACAGTTCACTGAAGAACACAATTATAAAAATGCGTCAGTTATTGTATTTATTTATTGAAAGTTTGTAGAATTATTAGGGTATTTTGAACCAGGAGATGTGAAAAATGTGCAATGGACTCGAACCTGGAGGTCTGGAATACGTCCCGAGTTTGCTACCGTTACACCATGAAGGCATGCAGGAAGGAGAGAGAATATACCTTATAAGCCTACTTAGTTCATATGTTGATGACCCTTAGAAAACGATTTCTTAAATAAATTTTTAAATACTGAATTGTTTATCAAAGTTTTAAGTACTTAATTGTTTATACTCGTATGCAGCTCTCATTAAAAAAGGAACGGCACATTGGTTAAATTATTCGATGTTGCTTCCCAGTGTTTCATTCGGAAATAATACGAAAGAATAATTTTCTTCTTTCAAAACTCTTCGTGATAAACCAAACTAAATGTAGATATTTAAGAATTATATGCAAGCAATGAGGTGTAAAACTTCAGGCGACAAATGTGCTATGTGGTTATGAGTGTTTGTATTAATTATACTATGTATTGTGTTATGTGTATATTTATGTGTATATTTATGTGTGTTTTAGGCCGACCAACTTTAATCCCAAACTTGAATTTCAAATTTATCCTAACCAACCAAGCTTAGGTAAACTACGTTCAATCTCCATATCAAAATTCCTCTGAAATCCTGAAATCTACACGTTTAAAGGGGGGAAAAGTCTGAAAGCTTTCGGATTTTACATTACTCCCGAAGGGGCGCTTTTCTAACGTTTTCTGTGTTGCCTTTATTTATTAAATATCATGTTCTTCGCACTTAAACCATAAAATTCAGTTGAAGGGCAATATCGCAGAATAATTTTAAAATGAGCGTATATTTCAGAATTTCCAATACACAGTCTCGCGCGTTGGAGGTAGAAATGTTTTTTTCTGTACAACTTTGCCATTTCTCGTTTTAAACTCCTCGAGTTTCTTAATTAAAATTCCGTTACAAAATATGAAATCGATAATAAAACAAATCCCAAATTTCAAATTTGGGCTTCCAGATGCCCATATCTGCAAAAGGATTACGTTATTCAAATTTCGGTGGCTCTAGGTACCGTTGTTTTATCACAATGCGGGAAACATACATACATTTATGAAGATGCTTCACTATTTAATTACTTTAAATATAATACAGGCGATAATATTTGGTGGAAACAATTTGAAAAGTGAAACAACGCAAAATGCCAAAAAGAATTTAATAATCCTTCTGGACAAAGTGCCACTTTGGACTAATAATCGGAAATTTAATTCATATAAAAATCCATAATAAATTAAAAATATACACACGCGATAAGCTTCTCTGTTTCTAGCTGAATGTTTTTCGGAAAGGTCGTTTTCTTTGGCAGATAACTGCTGAAATCTTTTGTGATATCTTACTGATCTAAAGCCCACAGATAGATCAAAAACTTTCAAACATCACAGTTAGTAAATAAAGTTTAATGGTTTAATGCACAAATTACAAGATACTATTTATTCAATAGAGTTTACTACTGATGTATTGTAGGCTTCGTTTAAGCAACGGTTTTGTCATCAGAAAACTTTGTGATTTAAGACACGAAAGTCAATAAGTACATTCGCACCTGTTTAGCGAGCCACAGCCAGGCAGGGAAATGAAGGTTGCGTATGGGTAAATGTGTAACTAATCAGTGAAACCATCGAATTATTTCGCTGTGATTGGTGTTTTTTATGCCAACTTGGCATTTGAAAAGTTAGACCATTTAGGCAAAATCCTTAGACCAGTTTTTGTGAGGTAACAAGGTCTGGTTCTTTAGCAAAGGAGCACGTCTTAAACCTGCTATGATTTTGAAACCATCATCTGTATACCTTACGTTCTTACAAACGTAACATCATACCCTGTCCTTACACCATATGATCGAAATGGCATCCGTGTCCTATAATGCATGTGCAGCTCTGTTTATTATGTATCAGACCACTTTCTTAGGCACCAGCACAGTTATATTAAGCGCTCTGATAATGTTTCTGTTTAGATCATATAGTGTATGGAGATTGTTTGCACAAAATTTTAACAATGAAAATACGTTGCTTTTGGGAAACTGGTTTTCTTCCTGGTAACACAAACAGTACTATAACGTGCATTGTAAGACAGCTAGACATAGATTTTGTGTATACCCATTGTTCGTGCACCTAACAGTGTCATTTAGATATAGACGATAGATTAATGCAACTGCAGTACGACTTACAATGAAGTGAAAATAAAAAAAGAAAAAGCTTATATTTTAAAAACTTCATTTTGTAGTCTAAAACCGGAGACAATTTTACGCTTAAATAAATAAAACTAAAAATGATATTTGTCAAATGATAAAATTAAATCTCTAATGATCATGAAACCTAATTTAAACCAAAATTCATAAACCAAAATTTAAAAAATCTGATGTCATGTGATGATCTGTTCAAGATCTGTAAATCAAGATCAAGACTTTCATTTGTTCAAGATGATTATCTGTTCAAGGAAGTCATCACATGACTAAACTTCCCTGAACGGAATATTAAATTATACGTATTTTTTGCTGCCGTATTTACCCGAATTTCATTAGAGATAAATTTCTCATTTAATTAATTCAGTTCTCCCTTGGCGGCAAGGCAAAAATACATAAAACCTCAAAATATCTTGATTAAAAATTGAAAACTATAAATCATAAATAAAGTTAAAACAATGCAAAAAAACAAGCAATTCGGCCAGCGGCCAAGATGGCACATTTTTCGGTGCACAAAACTGAAAGTTTACTTACTTCTGGTCTCACTCGGCAAAACGACACTGAAGGGCTGTAGAAACTGTCTTAATTTGTTGTGGACGCTGAGTCAATATGTGAGATAATTTAATAACATAAATGATAATTCCAGGATGAATTAAGCATGATTTAATTCGCAACAATAAAAGAAGACGTTATCTCTGTAGTTGCGAAGCTTAAT
Source organism: Stegodyphus mimosarum (assembly GCA_000611955.2). Classification (NCBI taxonomy): domain Eukaryota; kingdom Metazoa; phylum Arthropoda; class Arachnida; order Araneae; family Eresidae; genus Stegodyphus; species Stegodyphus mimosarum. The sequence goes on from KK114666.1 coordinate 540,358, forward strand.
TTCTCTAGCTTGGAAATATATTCACTGTTCGGAGACTTTCAAATGTAAAAAAAAATATGGCTGCTATGATAAAAAGAAATTAGGATTAGCCGCACTGAAACAACTTTTAAATTGGTAAGGCTCAGGTCATTCAGGTTAAGTAAAGGAACAAAAACATTAACAGAAAGATGAGAACAACATAATTCAGTCATTTTAAAGCAAAAAATTGAACAGTTATAAGGAAAAAACTGACCTCACAGAGCCGACTAACAGAGTGCGTATATAAATATATACTTTTGGTTCGGCCGATTGCCACGAAAAAGGGACATGCACAACTGCATGCTATGGTAGTCCTATATACAAAACTGAAAATTTCTAAGGCTAATCGTTTTTGAGTTAGGCGAGATACATAAATACATACGCACAATGTATGTATGAACAAATGTCTTCTGAATCTATGAATTTTATATCAGTTTTATAATTCGTTTTAGGGAAAAAATTCCTTTATTCTGTCTTTACGTACAGATGTCAAATAAAGACATCGTTTTGCGTTTGATAGCGCTCAAAATGCATTTTTTCATCGAAATATGGTACCCGGAATTTGTCATGAATACAATACTTCCTTTACTTAGTACAACGAAGTGAGGACAAAAATGGCAATTATATTTCTTCAGTTCATTTTTCAGCCTAAAATGAAATGGTTACAAAAATATCAAAATGCTAATAATTACAATCCAAAAAAGAAAAGTTAAGTTTTGAATAAAACGGAAAGGAATAGGTAAAGAAAGACATAACTAAAACCATTATATTACTACAAAATATCGTCATTACTAATCAAAAGAGTAAAACACCAAAGTGAATATTAAGATTAGTAAAGAAACAACTTCATAATTTGGAGTAGGTTTAGATAAAAAAGTTCATCAAACAAAAAACTTTGAGATTTTTTTGTCTATATCTACACCGAACACTAGATTGCATCTTTGCTAATTTTAAATCGAATCTTTGCTAATTTTAATTTAAAAAGTTATGAATGTATCACAGAAATTTGGAAAAGTGCTTTGTTTAATTCACTAAACGGTGCAATTTGGTACTTGCTACAAAATTTTGTTAAAAAATACAGATGAATTTAATTTTAAATTGACTGACTTATTACTTTATTTAACAACGCATTTTGTTGCTCGAAACGTAAGTAAAAGAGCTCAAACTTTTCAAATACTAAAACAGTATCTGATTTTTTACATATAGTGGTGATATTTTGCTATGTAAAAGCAATAAACTCCTACCATGTAAATAAAAGCATAAATTATAGTCCTTTGCTCTAATTTGAAATATTCACTACATCTACAGATTAAAAAATTAATTTGATATTACGACAATTGGAATTATGAATATGTTTTCTAATCCCTTTGCATGCTTTTATCGTTCTGAAATTCAACCTTTGGAGACTCATTTGATTTAACCGCCAAGATCATCCAATACTTTAATTTTTAATTGATTAATAGTTGTTGATTTCGAAACTTGGAAATGCTGAGTGAAAGGAAAAAACATCAAAAGGTGTACTTATGCGAGAATAGTTATTTCTTCAGTGGATGCTATTAATAGGAAAACGTTCCTCCATATGACAACTTACTCTGGGAACTTGTAGACAATGTTCCTCAGTTCACGGAAAGATAAATTTGAACTTACTCTTAAGAAGAAAAATTAAGACCTGCCAATCATGGCGAAGAATCTATATTTAAAAACAGATTAAATCTTTAATATAAAAATCCCGAAAGTTAAAGAACCCCGAAAATTAAAGAAAGATTAAAAAAAAAAGTAAGGTAAAGTAATAAATGGAAATTTAATTTCCTCTAATGACACTTTTTACCAATAATGAAACGTAAAAAAAAAATCCAATTGTGCGAAATAAAAAAAAGAAATGGTGCAAAATTAAAAAATTAAACAGAAAAGCAAACAAAAATCAAAATGCAACAGCTCTTTTATAATTTAAAACAGCTTTTCAAAGTATTTGTAATATTTAACGTAAGAAACTGACAATATAAGGTGAATTTTCAGCACTTTTGTGCTATTATGCATGAAGGTTTCAAACGAAATACACGTTAGTGAAGAGGAAGTGGAATGATTCTGAGGCGGAGAACACAAAGATAAGAAACTCATATGCGGTTCCCTCATAGGACGCAATCTAAGAGTCGACGCCAGACAATTGTCAAAAAACCCTCTAACCGGCAAGGCCGTATATATACGGTCTAGAATACTTTTTGGGTTATCTGTACGAACATATATATACGTGCATCTTAAAATATGTTCAAAATGTTACAGCAATATATTAAAAGGACATAAATGCAGGTATGAAATACCAGGTATATTTTGGCATTAAAAATCAAGAAAATAGCTCTTTCTCATGGCAGTTTTAGGAAATTTGGGCTTTCTTAGGGAAACACCGTGCCTGTCAGAGGGTTAAGAGATGTGTGACGCCATAGTATGGTAACACGAGAGCAGTTAACGTGTTTAATATTGTCTGCACTTGACAGGAAAATTTCGCTGTTTCACGACCAATGGATTTTAGAGATCTACACATAGCCTATCGTTAAAACCTGTCGATCTCAACAGTCTCATCCAAAGATGATCCTGCAACTCCTCTAATTTCATCGCCAACCATTAGGATTCAGAAAATATGAAGTACAACACAAATCCTGAATGACGTGATTAATTCATATCAGAAAATGTACCAGACAGCAAGTGCGAAATATCTCTCTAAAAGTGTTCAATTAGAGAAATTTCTGTCCTTAGAAAGAACTGTTTCTGTGCAATACACTTAACTACACAAACTTTTGTTTGCCGATTAAATACCTCTTCTGTTCATATAATATCCGGTCCTTAATTTATCATTAATATTATTCGCAATATTATTACAATATTAATATTTTCGCAGATTGCTGTCACGCATGTTAAAATTTCGATATTCCATTTGTTCACAATCACTCAACAATCAAACCACTCTCTGACCAATTGATTCTGAAAAAAAAAAGGATCTGAGCAGGATTTTCTATTTGGAAACTAAAATAACGATAATTAAATGTAATTATTGAATAATTGAATGTACTCTTTGAAGATCATAACGCCCCAGACGACCCTTAATTCAAACGGCCACAACCGTCCGAAACGCCAGAATTGCGGTGTTCTTTCTTCCCCCCCCCTAAAGCATGCAGCAGCAGGTGCAGTTTCACCAAATACAATGTATCAGTTAATTGCAGAAAGCTTGTCCTAAAGGGATTTATTTGTTGTTTCATACCTTTATTTATTAGGAAGAAAAAAGGATGTCATTTTAAAGCTTCACAGGTCTTTGTGAGTTAGTGGAAGGGAGGAGAGGAAACTACCGTGAATCTAAAAAGGCATATCGGGCGTTTTGGTATTTCAAGCATACTCAGCGAAGGCTTCGGTTTTCAAAGAGGTTATTAAAATGAAACTCTGAGATATTACACATACTGCAAATCATTTGGGAAAAAGCCATGTTTTTGAAAATTAATGTACATGTTTTCATGTACAGTGATAATAAAATTAATAGGAATTAATGGGAGCAATTGTCCTCCTTTAGCAGAAATGACCGCTAAAATACGCTTAGACATTGACTCTGCTAGTTTTGTGCATATAATGTTTGATTCTTTACCATGGAACCACATTTCTGTAACATTCCTAAGTCAGCGCTCTTTTGTCGTATAACTCATTTTGTTGAGATGTTTCTTGAGTATGTGCCACAAGTTTTCGATTGGCTTGAGCTTGGTGAATTCCGACGTCAATCTAGCACTATAATTTTAGTTTTCAACATGAACATTCTAACAAATTTCAAACTGTTGCTAGAGTCATGTTGAAATATTCCTGGTGAGGTTTTAAAAAATAAAGTAATTTTACGCTTTATAATTGCTATATACTTCTACAAATTTATCATATTATCAATAGGAACTAGACTTCCAGTGCTACAAGCATTGAAAGCAATTCCAAACCCAATTTGGTTTTGAGGACACATTACGATTTGTTGGACATACTGAGGCTTCATTAATTCATCTTTGCTTCTCTAATAACTTTAGATGCATAACCCTGATGAATACCATCGCTGAAAAAGATTTTTTCCGAATTATTTACTGTCCAAGATTTGTATGTTTTGGCCTGCAATAATCATTTTGCTTCCCTGAATATGTCAAAAGTTGTTTTTTAATTGCCGTTTTCGCCTTCCGCAGGGAAGGAGAAGACTACAACTCACATTTAAAGGATGGATATCAATAGCGTAGTAACAGTTTACAAAGACGTAGCCAAAAGACAAATGCACACTATTCAAGAATCCCAAATCTCTCTCTCGAACTAAGTGGAACTAAGTACTCTACTTCTCATTTGCATTTAAGGTAATTCTGAAAACTCATTCTGGTAAGGAATTGTAAGCTGAAGCTAGAAGAGATAGGAAAGTGATATAAAATTAAAGTAGCTGTTATAAAATTAAAATATACCTTACAAACTTGTAAGGCAAAAGGCAATAATTCTAAGAAAAACAAAATTCACATTTATCCTCATGTAGCAAGTCCCAAGGTAAAATTGTTAAATTATTACTAAATGACTAAATTGGTTAGTATTGCAAATTTGAAGAATATTGTCAGTATGCTGAAACCATGACGTTTGTAAAAATAAGCAATAATGAATAAATTGGATAACGTTAAGCCTGGATAAGCCTGAAAAGCGAACTGAATTTCGGGGAAAATTATTTTAAACTTACATCGTACTCTGAAAGGAATTACAGCCTCTTAATTTATTTACTTTCCTTCTGAAATTTCCCTTGCACAGCATTTTTCTGAATAATTTAATAAAACGTAAATTTAATAAATGAAAGCCATTTGATAATTTTATCCTTTTTTCCTCCATATCAGGCATGTGATAGATTTGTTTAAAAATTTTAACTTAATACTTTTCTTACAGAGATGGAGAAAGAAATAAGAAAAGTATTAAGTTAAAATATATATACAGTTTCAAAAGAATATAGTAAAGTTAAATTAAATTTAAATAATTCTCTTGCGCCATTGCTGCAAGGAATGAAATTTGAATTTAACAAAATTTCTATTCGTAAAAAGCAATTTAAAGTAAAAAATTACTTATAGAAATAAGTTTAAAAGAAATAATAAATAATTTATATTGCTGCGAACAAATCTACAATATCATCTACAATATCATCTGAGAACATAAGTATAAATCAAGTGCAAGTATCAAAATCTATTTACAAATATAAAATTGTAATAATTTTTTTTAAATCCTAAAAATAATAAATATGCATAAATGAATAATTGCTGAGCTGGGCAGAAGCAGACTTATCAAGGGGAAGTTGCCCTCAAACCTAACTCTTCAATTATTCAATTCGTGTTTCGTCATTTATGTAGGCAAGTGTAAAATTCAAAACCAAAAGTAAAACCAAATGATGTGACCTATCAAAAGCAATTCAAACAAGTGGAACTTTTAGAAACGCACAAATCAAAGCCAATACAAAACAATACCCTTTATAATACCAATTTTTTAGAAAACCAATTTAATTTAGAAACTCTTGCCCACAAAAAAACTTCCCCGACACGAATATGCATATAAACAAAAAAGATACAGAAACTATTAACATACTAAAAATAAACTAGAAACTAAATTAAATGATACTAAAATAATATAATAAAGGCAAGTAAAAAATAAGTTGTAAATTAAACTAATTAATTTACCATTATTTCTATTGGAGTGTGGACAAGTAGGAAGTCAAATTAAGTGATGTAAAGTAGTGTTCCTTCTATTTATAAAAGAGGGCGCTAGTAAAAGGTAAAGTTGAGTGATAAGATGCTGTATGTAAGAACCATTTAAAAATTATTTAGCATTATTCTGCAAACTATATGTAATGTAAAAAGTGTGTTCTGTAGCTACAAAATTTTTTTAAATCTATCTGTGTAGTAATGTAAAAATGTGTGTGAAAAATGTGTGTAAAATGTGTAAAAATTGTGAAAAAACAAAATGGTTGCAAATTACTAAGGACTGTGATAATTTTTTAGTAAATTTAATTTGAGAAGTATTTTTGAATTTTAATTTAGAAAAATTTAAAAAAGATATATATATATATATATGTGTGTGTGTGTGTGTGTACGTATATAAGGAAAAATATGTTAGTCAAAATTATAACTTAAATTAGCAGAAGCCTTAAAGTTATCTGTTTTAGGTAGCGTATCTGCACTTTCTGTTCTAAAAATAGAAACGCTTCATAATTATTTTTCCTAGACTGCGTCTTTCAAAATTAATTCGTTTCATACTTACGGAACCCTGCTGCCTTGCGGAAATCTCTTATCAAATCAGATTAAAGAAATTTTTGACTATGTATCTGGTGCTTTATTGAATGCGCACTCCTTTTTTCACTTATTTTATAAGGTAGAATATTTAATTAATTTAATAATAATATAAATCTAGAAATTTATTTAATAGAAGAGCACTCGTATTATCTCCTAGGAAAAGGAAGGAAGGGAAACTTAGTAACTTTGCTAGTGTAAATTTCTTTTTTTTAAGGTAGTCGAGAGATATTTAAAAACATTATTTAATTAAAAGTAAATTCAGAAAATGGTAAAAACATATAAATTGAAAAATTATGAAATTGGGAAACTAGTACTAAGAAAAAAACTTTTACGCAAAATAAATGAATCAATTATTGCTATTAAACGGAAATTAACTTTTCAAGAGGAATAAATTAATTTCCGATCAATTAGCAATAATTAAAAGAATATATATACAGAGAGAGAAAGCTTATAAATAATGTGACAATGTAAAGTTCTTCCACTGATACAATACTACTACATAAAAGTGATTTAAATTGCGTAATTTTGAATCATGCAAATAATTTTTTTGTAAGTACTCCTGGGTACTTCAGTTTTTCTTTTTCTTAAGTGCTTTCTGTAGAATCTACAGTTTTCAGGTTCGGAATCTATAATTTTCAGGTTTCTAGCAGTGTTGGCCCAATTTTCTAAAAACAGATCAGACTTTGAGGGTTGCTGTGTTTAGTATTTAGACTGAATACTGTCAAATTTTATATTGATAAAATTATTTTTAATTAAACTAAAAACTTCTCCAATTTAGTATTTATTTTATTTTGAGTGTACGCACGTTTGTATGTTTTGTATAGTTTTATGTGTTTGCATGCCTAATGCGGAGGTGTGTTCTAAAAAATATATATTAAAATTGCACTTCACTGCTTTATACTAAGGTTATAAGGTTTAATATGGTTATGATTTATTACCATAAAATATCTAAATATTAATTTAATAAAAAATGTACTTGTAAGCCAATAATTTCCTTACAGTAGAATTAATCAAGGCCTGCAAAATTTGCGCAATAATGTGAGATCTTCTAAAACGCATTTCTACGGAGGCTGTTTGCACATGTTTAGATAATTTATATTGTCTATTAATTGCGCTTTCGAGACATGAAAAACGCAATTAATAGACAATATAAATCAATCGGCACAGTAGAACGGGAGATATAGAACTGTCCAATTTGTCTTTTGCGCAGTTTATCTATTGTAGTAGCTTTTGATACGAAATAACAGTGGCTTTCACAGAGTTTTTAGTAATTAGATACGAAAATTTTTTTTCGAAAAAACACAACCATAGCCTTTAACCCACAGCTCCTTTAAAAGCAATATTTTGGTTTGTTGTTGCCAAGCTTAGTTTCTCTAAACTTGCAACAAATCCACCATTCTGCTAAGTTTCAAATGTAAACAATTATGGCCGCTTTCGTAAAAATAATTAGGCTTAGCCGTACTTAAACAGCTTTTAAATAGTTGATAATTCTACAAATATTGCACTTAGATTTACTAAAAGCATAAAAATCTTAACCGGAAGTTTAGAACAACATAATTCAATCATTTTTAAAGCAAAAAATTTGCAATTTACAAATATATATGAATAAAGAAAGTGATATAACTGAGTCGATAACAGAGTGGATATATTTATATAATTTTGGTGCGGCCGATTGCAACCAAAGTAGGAGGAGAAAATCTACATGTTATAGCAGTCATATATACAAAATTTCAACATTCTGAGGCTAGTCGTTTTTGAAAGATACGAAATACATATATACGTACGTAGGTACGTAGGCACAAACGCCACAAAATATTCTCTTCAGAATTGATTTCAAATCAGGTTTATAAATTTTTTGGAAGAAAAAGAGTCCATTATTCCGTCCTTACATACAGATGTCACGGAAAAACATAGTTAAATTGCATTCGATAGCGGATAATTCAGAATGATTATTTTCGTTGAAATGTATCTGACATTTTTCGCGATTACAATACTTCCTGTTTATTTCGTACAAAGAAGTAAAAATGAATATTATATGATTTTCAGCTCTGTAAGCCTGTAATAATACATATTAGTACATCTGGGCAACCATTTAGAGAAATAAATGTATTATGCACAAATGCACGCAAAAGTTGAAAAAGTTAAAAATCTACAGTAATTAAAAACTTTCACTACATTACATTGTTCTGTTTTTTTAACTACAGAAAAATACTAAATGGAAGCCTGCTACACGTTATCTGAAAAGTTATAAAATAGAATAGTTTTTCTCACTCGCAATACTGTGTTATTGTGCTAAGAGTGTAATTTTCTACTTTTATTGGCTAGGAAATGATCGCTATTTCATGTTCTATTTCCTGACGTGACGTCATCAACATTTCGGCCAATGTGGACCGTTTCGGTAAAAGACATTATTTGAAACAACTTTTATTATCCTAGGATGGTTAATATTTTATTTTTGTACGTTCTCCGCAAAAGTGCGTTGTTTTTAAGGGTTGGAGAGATAATTAAGGGTTTGGGTGAATGGGCTGCAGATGCATTTCCTTCCAAACTGAGATAACGAATTACTTACTATCTGTGCCAGATGTTATGATATTCCTTTATATTATACATTTTCAGGGACATTCACTGCTGAATAGTAAGCACCATATAAATGAAATGGTTTTATTAAGAAAGTAAAGTAAAATAGCATAAAAGTTATGCTCGTTTTCTTTTTTAAAATTTATTTAATAGCGGAAGTAATAAATTATGAAATTCCTATTTGATTTTATATAACTACTAGGAATTTATACTTTCTAATATTTAAAATACATTTACCAAAAAAATAAAAAAATTAAAACTTTCAGATTTTATTTTACTCCCAAAGGGGAGTTTCTTCAACGTTTTTTATGTTACATTTATTTATTAAATATTACGTGTGTTACCTTTAATTATTAGTACTGTGTGTTACCTTTAGTTATTAAATATCATGTTCTTCGCACTTAAACCACATAAAATTAAATTCATCAGCAGTACTACAAAACCTTAAAAACAGAATATCTTTAGAATTTCTGATTGACAATGTCGCGCGATTGAGATAAAAAAATTACTTTTTTTTTAAACTTATTATTTACGTACAGTGTTGCCATTGCTGGCTTTGAAACCATTGCGTTTTTTAATCAGAAATTCGTTAAATTTGCACAAAATGTGAAATAGATAATAAAACAAATTGGAAATTCAAAATGAGGACTTCCAGGTACCTTGTTCGGGTGGAGGATTACGTTATTCAAAATTCGATGACTCTCGGTAACGTTGTTTTTTTCACAATGCGAGAAACAAACATATATTCATGCAGATTTTTCACTCATTAATTTCTTTAAATATATTACAGGACGATAATATTTGGTGTCAACAATTTAAAAAGTGATTAACCGTTTGTAGTGAAACTCCACCAAACGCCGTTTTGACGCCCCTTTGAGCTAAAAAGAAGTCGCGAACGAAAGAGCTAGACTAAATATCAGCGTTTAAAACATTTCTGTTTGTATTTCTTTTCAAATCAATCTTTATAACCCATGGCATTTTGCGTTGATTCACTGTAAACGGCGAATCACTTTTGAGAGTGTTGCCACTAAATATTATCGCCTTGTGTTATATTTAAAGAAATTAGATAATGCAGAATCTGCTTACATGTATTTATGTTTCTCTCATTGTGGTAGAACAACGGTACCTAGAACCATCAAATTTTGAATATTGAACGTTTCCACCCGAATATGGACATCAGGAAGGCAAAATTTGTAATTTGTAATGCTATCTGTTTCATATTTTGTAAAGCATTTATGAATTTCTGATTAAGAAAGTCAATAAGTGATTAAGAAATGGTTTCAAATCGAGCGATGACAACATTCTAATGGAAAAAAGCGACATTTTTATCTCCATCGCGCCAGACTATGTACTGGAAATTCTAAAGATTTGCTCTTTTAAATATTTTGCGATATTGCTGTTTGATTGAATTTTATGGTTTATCAGGACTTAGTGTTCTGTGCATCATTTTAGGAAACATTGTAAATTCTGTAAAGGGTTCTTATACTTACGTTCTAAGTCCTGAACTGGAACAGGGAGCGGAAGTTACGCTATGTTCTGGTGTAACTGCTGGGCTGGAGAATAACTGCACGTGAAGGGATTTGAAATCCTCTTTTATTCAATCACTATTAAATACAAAACTTCCCAATTCGGGAGAGATACAGAACGTAACAGACCACACTTTGGTCAAACTTAACAATCAAATAAATTTAAATAAATTAAAATAGAACTTAAATTAAACTTTGCTTCGCAGAGCAATTCGCGGAAGTTGGCCTCTATCTAAAAGGGTGCGTAGCAAGATATACTAAATACTACCGCACTTTAATTTATTTTACAATGCAATCACGTAGTAAGCACTATGGCTTATAAATTTAAACTGCTAGCTGGTCAGGCGAACGTTGAGCAGCGTGACCGTGATCTGAGGCAAAGCTCTCACACACCGAGAGGTTTCTACCTCTGGCTTAAATAGTGCTTGGCTGAACTTCAAAAATTAGCATAAGCTAAAAACGCGCGCTTCTTCTGACAGGAAGTTGAAGCAGAGAGGAGATAGAAAAGATTTAAATTAAAACAAACTTGGTTAGTTTAACTAAAACCTTACAGGTTAAGTGCGAAGAACATAATATTTAATAAATAAAGGTAACACACAACGCCCCTTTGAGTGTAATATAAAATCTGAAAGCTTCCACTTTTTTTTTTCTTTTTTTGTTAACGCCAAGACAAAAATAAAAAAAACAAAAATAAAAAAAAAATTAGAGAATAAATGCAGGTTTGGAAAGAGTCACATCTCAACTCCTCTGAAAGCTAGTTTAAACTGGTTATTTTGCCGTCTGCGTATCTAAATGACGGAGCTTTTTATTTACACAGAAGACATAGTACAAAAAAATGCTTCAAAGTGTAACAACCTTATAGCATTGCATTTTGGTATGAATTAGATAAATCTGCCATCAATGCTAGACATCTTTAAAACAATATATGATCCTGCATCGTTATGAATAGAGCACGCTTATGAGTGGTACAATCGCTCTAAACACTGGCTGGCAAAGATCGAACACACTTCAGCTTTAAAGATTGACAGAAATGTGGAGAAAATTCTTTTTTTGGTAAAAGCTCATAGATTGGCTCATAAATTTGGAAATGAAGAGAACATTTATTCCCGGTTTATGCCTTGGATTTTGACAAAACAATAAACAGAAGGCAGAAATGCTCGCTACAAAAATTTGCTGACTACTGTGAGACAGGTGAACAATTTATTAAAGTGTATTATATGCACAGATGAGACTTAGTGTTTACAATACGTTCCAGAAGCAAAAAGACAAATTCCACAGTGGAAAGGATAGTCTTTGCCCCTATAAAAAATAGCACAGATGCCAAAATCAAAGACTGAGATGATGTTGATTGCATTTTCTATTACAAAGGATTTATTCGCCATGAATTTCTCAATAAAATCAATCAATTAATCAGTATTTCTACAAGGAGGTACTTTTTCGATTAAGTAACTGGATAAGCCGAGTTTAAAAAGGAACATTTTGGTTCTTAGCAATGGTTTCTAATACGTCATAAGGCTAAGCTCCACGCAGCATTGACTGTGCAACAGTACATTGCTAAGCAATCAACTGCGTAAAGTTATCCACTATATTCGCCCGACTTATCACCAGTTGATTTTTTTTTCTTTTCTAAAGTTTAAGATGGCTATGAAAGGGTAGAAATTTGAAAAGGTTTTGGATATTTAAATCAAATGTGACGAGTATTTTGCAAATGTTTAGTTTTAGCGCTTATAAACATTGGTTTAAAGACCTGAAGAAACACTGAGAAAATTTTATAGACTCCTTTGGTGATTAGATTGAAGAAGGCAAATTTATTTGTAGGTTAGTAATCTTCTCCTTTTTATTATTATCCAGTTACTTTATGGGCACACCTTGTATTTTATTTTATATCATTTGAGACTTGTTAAATTTCAGGGTCCCGTACATAATAAATGTGCCTTATTTACTACAAGAAGTTTGAAGCATATTACTTAAAACCTTACACGCAAAGTAAGAGAAATACTGAGTTTTAGAATCTCTTTCACTTCACAGCTAATGTGAAACGAGACACAAACTCTTAAGGTAGAAATGCATTCTAAAATACCTGTTTCGGTTAACAAATTTTGCTCTACATACTCTAATTAATTCTTTCCACATCACTTTTAAGAATATGGAAAGTAAATAATAATAAACTTATAAAATTATAAGGCATTCTTCCACCTTCTTCGCATGCCTTCGTGGTATAGTGGTCAGCACGCTCGATGAGTAACCGAGAGGTCCGTGGTTCGATTTCTGGCGAGGACATTGCTCATTTTTCATATCGCATGCTTCCAAATGACCTAATGTCTCTACAACTGGCGCCCGAACTAAAACGGGTGGTAGATGATGATTCTCCAACACCAAGATTTGGCAGTTGGGGTCCCTAATCCCCAGTCTCCTTTAAAAGGGGGCAGTATATAAGGTATTTCTCCCGCCTTCTCGCATGGCTTCCTGGTGTAGTAGTCAGCACGCTCGACCCGTAACCGAGAGGTCCGTGGTTCAATTCTCGGCGACGGCATTGCTTATTTTTCACATTTCCTGCTTCTAAATAACCTAATGTCTCTACAAAATGGTGAAGATTCTTTAATTTTTATAAAATATAAAGTTAAAAAGCTAGTAAATTACAAATTCATTTCACAGCTTCTCACTTACTTCACTCACCTACTTCTTCTAGTAAAAGAAAACATTTCGAAGTTAGTTAATGTTTGAAACATTTATTAGAATTACACTAAAATAAATTAATATATATAGTTTAAAAGAACTGAAAAAAATACATTACGCGCAGATGTAATTTCCAAGCAATATCTATGCAACAAATACTGACATCAGCTACTTTAAGTTGATATTTAATTTTAATAAACAACATTTCTCTAAAACTAAATTCGAAACAATGCAATGCGTCTCAGTTTAGAACAATTAAATGTTGGTAAATTTATTCTACTAATTTGACTGCATTCATTCGTAATATTTCACTTGATTCAATAAATTTCGTGCATGTAAGATTAAAATGCAGAGCATTTAATAAACACTGTTAAAATGTTTCTACTTTTGAATAAATACAAACAACTGCCTTAGAGAGAGAGATGCAAATTTGATATCCCAGAGACACGATTTGCATGCTTTCAACGCCGTAACTGCGCTAATGAAATATAAAGAAGGCACTTATTTGAATTACAACAGGAAGTATTCACGAGAATTTAATAATTCCAAGTTGCATAATTCTAAACTTCAATTATTTCAATTTGCTGGCAAATCCTAGCGGGAGAAACTCGTCTCAGATGACATCGACTCAACTACTATTAAATAATAATCGTTTAATACACTCATTTCCAAAAGTTAAGCACGAAGACCTAAAATGCAAAAACGTCAACAAATACTGCTTTGATTGACACAAAATTCGGCAGGAAAGTAGCATATATATTTATGCATAAAACAAAATCAATAATTATATACAGAAATGAAAACAATATTAAATTTTTGCAAGTTATCAGATAATGACATACTGGAGACTTAAACAGAATTACGTACAAAGTGAAAGTAAACAGCACAAATTGAAACAAAAGGACATTAATAGGGTATGTGATCTCCCCCCCCCTTATCTGTATACAAAGTTTACACCTTGTGACCATGCTTTCAATTAGATGGTCAACCAGCACATAATTAAGCAATCGCCATTCTTCGTGTAGAGCAGTTTCCAGCTCAATAAGAGTGGCTGGAGGTGCGAAACGTGAAGATACAGCACGGCCGAGAGCATCCCAAAGATTTTCAATAGTATTAAGGTCGGGCGAATATGCTGCCACGCCATAGGTGCAATCTCTTCACTCTCCAGGTAGTCATGGACGATGTCAGCTCTATGGGGACGTGCGTTATCGTCCATTAAAACAAAAGTAGGGCCAACTGCTGCAGCGTACAATTTCACAATGGGTTCTAGGACTTCATCTCGATACCGGACAGCCGTCAAAGAGCCCCGCCTAAAGATGTGCAGGTCGGTGCGGTATCCTAATGAAATCCCTGCTCACACCATAATGCTTGTTTACTGACAATCGTACACACCATAATGCTTGTTTACTGACAATCGTGCGTACAGAATGTAAAAGAATTATGCGTACATAAAACCGGTATAAACGTTTCTGACAATCAGACCTACTATATTTTAACACGTTGACTGCCACAGCAATTTTCAGAAATCTGGCCTAAAATGAGAATTTGATTTAATCACAGAAGCCAACTACGAATTAATTCGCCACCTATCGCAATGGAAAAATTTCTATGAAACCGAATATAATTCGAGATTACAATAATGAAATGTCTGGCATTGACCGATCCGATCAAATGCTTTCGCACTACTCATCTCTAAGAAAGGCTATTAGATGGCCCGTAAAGGTTTCACTATGTATTATAGAGATATATATACACAATGCTCACAAAATGTTTCAAAAAGTAACTTCTTCTACAATAAAACTGTTAAAATTCAGAGAAGAATTCATCGTCGCGTTGACTGGAGAAGAGATTCAAGCAGTTTCGAAAAAAATTATATTGCAAGAGCTCCATTATTTAGAATGTCTACCACCTACCGAAAAAAAAACAGCGTCCGACAAAGCCATGTCGTATATGTAGCCAAGCAAAAACAAGCCGAGAAACGCGTTATTTCTGTCCAGCCTGTAAAGAGAAGCCAGCCCTTTGTGTGGAAGATTGTAAACGCGTTATTTCTGTCCAGCCTGTAAAGAGAAGCCAGCCCTTTGTGTGGAAGATTGTTTTAAGTAGTCCCACAAACAATAAAATATTATTTTATTTCTTGAATTTCACTTAATTTTTATAATTTTATTTTTTGTTCTTTTTTTAATAAATTTTCTGTTCATGCAAGCCGTCATTGATATTTTTGTTCTTTACCCAGAAGCCACCTGTCGATATTAGCACTGATATATTCCGAGTTTAATCGTAGCTACACAACAATGGCAAGGAAACACAGTACGAGATAATTCGTAGTTGGCGTCCTAGAAAAAACGCAGTCTACGAGTTATCTCGTAGTTGGCAGTTAACGTGTTAAATTATAGAAACTAATCTTATCAAGTTGGAATGAAATCAGTTCTCTCTATTGAAATACTCGATATGAATATCATATAAGAATTAAGAATAAGATAAAAGAATTTGAAATTATTCATTGAAACATTCTGAAACAGTTGCTACGAAACATAACTGCACCTAAGTTACAGAAACATTTGAAGAGTCCACGCCTGGTGACATTTTACCTTTTAAATGATTTGAGTGGTATAAATTGCAACTTTAACAGAATTTTCAATTAAATATATAATTTAATAATTACAAAAATCTTCCATTAACCTAAAAAATATGTGTTAACAAATACTTCGTATCATTCAAACAACTTCATAATAGGATGCAAATAAAATTTTAATTATCAACAGAACGTTTCTCATTCCTGTGATTCAAGAGTTTGTAAGATCTACTCTCTATCTTTTGTGTGAAAATTGTAACTGCACAGAAGAAGGGTTAAAACTACCCTTTATTACACTCTTTAAATTATTTACAATGCGTCAACTCGACGCTAACACACTACGCCTCTGGTTGGTCGGAAACAGAAACAGTAAAATTAAACTTAAAATTTGAAGTTATTAACAAGTAGTAGAATTGAGGTAATCGAAATCGTTCAAAGGGCGTTTTTTATATGTTCCTTATATTTTTTTAATTTATGTGATTTTTTTAATGAATTGTACTCAAAATTAAATATAATTACTGCAAAAGTGATAAAAAATCATTATTTTAAGAAATTTATGCAAAAAACTGAAAGTTTTAGGTCAAAATTAATAAAAACATCAACCATCACTGACAAGAAAATATTGATGATAAAAATCTATGGTTGGCTTTATTTTATATATACTACCTGGAAGCATACATTCAACTGCAATCATTTGAAAATGCTGATTCACTAGCAATATATGGCCAAATATGTCAGTCAACACTGAAAAAAAATTAAAATAGTCATGCCGTAATTTAAATTCTATGGAAAGATGCTGTAATTTAAATTCTATGGGGTTACGTCTTTTTAACTTCTTGTCTACATTATGTATAGTAATGTATAAAACATGTGTGCAAAATTTCAAATGATTCTATGATGAACTTATAGAGTTATCATAGTTGTCAAAACATAAATCATAAAAAAAGGAATTAACCAAAAATCACGTTTAAAGTTTTGAGATTATTGTTACGTGACAATATACATAAATATTCATTAAAAGTGCTCTTGCCTTATACATCGGCTCTTCATTTTTTTTTCAAAATTATCATTTTTTTTCCCAAAGGGCTTTCAGTTTTTTCCTATGAATTTTTTTGTTACATCTAAATTCATAAATATAATTATACCCTTAGACTGTAGAATATCCAGGATTCATTTTAAGTGACTCAAATATTTTAATAAGACTAGAAAATCCATCATTAAATACAATTACACTGATATTGGCACCAAAAGTTTAACATTTTAAGCCAACAAATGTGTTTTTTAGCTAACAAATTGGCTCAGGAAATTTGTACACAAAACAGGAATATCGAAAACTCAATGTAAACAAAACAATAAATTTGAAACGTTGTTGCCAAATGAAAAAGAGAAAATACACAGAGCAAATACACTGCCAGATTCTCCAAACATATTAAAATGCTTAAAACTATTTATTTTATAAATAACATAGAAAAAAAGTGGAAATTGAACCTTTAATTTACCCTTTAAACTTTAACTTCCGGTGTGGCAGACAGTTACTTCCGGTTTGTATCTCAGAAAAACTGGTATATCTCTACTTCTAATCAACATAGGAAGAAAAGAAAAGCTGTTTCTGATAGCTAAGAATGTGGTCTTAAAAAATATTAAATTAAGAAAAATGTGAGTTTTTTAGTCGAAATCGGCCTTTTGAACGACTTTGGTTACCTTAAGACAATCCTATCTCCTAATAGAGGGTTGATAAATTTGGGTGGCAGCAAAATAATAGCTGTTACGCCACGTTTAACCTGCAATAACTGCTAAGCGGAAGCTCGCGCTACAACAAGCGCAGAGTTTTCCCAGAACATAACTTTCCCTTCTAGAACTCAACATTTAAACTTTTTCTCCCGCTGGTAGAACTTGCATTACTTTACGCGTACTACCAAATTTAAATAATCTGCACTGACAATTAGGGCAATGAAGGCTTATAGGAAAGGAATTTAAAATTAAATTTAGCTGGTTATTTAAAATAAATATAAATCCGTACAACGTATTGAACGAAAATTTTGCAATTTTGTAAGATGACTGCCATAAAGTGAGCTATATATTGGTAATTTAGAACTTATAAAATCAGTTATATTTAAATACGTAAAAAATTTGAGATTACAATTTATGCAAAGTTTAAAGGATTAGAGATTTCAATGCTAATGTCATGGAGCTTCTTGTAGAATTTTTTAATACTACTACTTTTATTAATAGCCGCAAATAAATTTACATTTTTTTTAAATACATGACACATTTTCCTTAACTTTCTTCCTTCCTTCTTTGCTGTACGTAGATATTTAAATTTTTGGCACAGCATTTTAGAAAATATACATAGTGAATTGCAACAGATTAGAATAAGCAGAAATTAACACAAATTTCAATGAAGTTTGCATTTCGATTGAATGTATAAGGTATTTCTTCCGCCTCTTTAGCATGCTTCCTTGTTGTAATGGTCAGCACACTCGGCGCGTTTTCGAGAGGTCAGAGGTTCGAGTCCCGGCGAGAGCACAGCTCATTTTTCAAGTCTTCCTCTCTTCGAAATAAACTAATCTCTCTACAGTGCCGCCGAAACTAAAAAAAAAAGTTGGTTGTTGATGATTCTTCCCCACGAGGATTTGGCGAAAGGGTCCCCTAATCCCCAGTCACCCTTAAATGGGGATATTTTTTCTATTATCATGAAGGTGTTTCTTCCGCCTTCCTAGCATGCCTTCGTGGTGTAATGATCAGCACACTTGGTGCGCTTTCAAGAGGTTCGAGTCCCGGCGAGGACATTGCTCTTTTTTTCATGTCTCCTGCTTTACAAATGCTCCTAATGTCCCTACAGTGGCGCCCGAACTCAAAACGTTGGTGGATGATGATTCTCCAAGACGAGAATTTAGCGATTGGGACCTTTAATCTCCAGTTGCCCTTTAAAAGGGAAGTACATAAGGTATTTCTCTCGGCTTCTTACTTCGGGGTGTACTGGTTAGCATACTCGGAGCGTATACGATAGGTCCAAGGTTCGAGTCCCGACGAGGGCTTTGCTCATTGTTCGCCTTTCTCAGCATCAAAAATATTCTAATGTCTCTATAAGTGTTCTACATTAAGCTAATGTATTTTTTTCGCTATTATTTGGAAAAGTTCTTTAGTTTGTAAAGATGTGTCTTTAGATTTTATTTATGTAAAGTTTAAAATAAAGACATGTCCTCTAGCATTTGAATCTTTCCCAAGACATTTAAATTTTCGATGCCATGCTCTTTATTGCTTTTCCTGTGTCCCTCCTACATTTGCTCTTAAATTTTTATCTTAAAACCTTTTTAAATTACTTTCATTTCTATCACCAACACAGAAATTGAAATTGTAGTCATTTAAATGTCACGCAAATATCTTAAAATTTGGTTTACACTAGTCAAATGACAGCAAGATGCATCAGCTTTCGATTAATTTTCTAGTTTTATCTAGAATCGGGAGAAACGGAAAGCTATTATTCAAGATATCCAATTTATAGATGATGTATGTGACAGACATGGAACTAAGAGATAAAAAGAAAAGGTTACACAAGAACGCAATTTTTGATAAAATTGGATACCTCTGAAACAAATAAAAAACTACCTTTCAGAAGTGTAGAAAAGGCAATAAAATGAACGTGAACAATAGAAATTGAAGAAGAGTGTTATCTTTTTCTCTCTCTCCTTAATTTCTTTATCTTAACGAAACTAAACGAGCAGACTTCTAAATCTCGTGATTTATAGTATCCATCGCGTTCGCGTCTTTTTCTAGACTTCCCATCATTTTTTTATATATTGCTTCCATTTCTCGAGTTTTCTCAGTTCTTATCTTGTTTTTAAAATGATAATCACATGTTTAAGGAATGGAAAGCAGTTACAGATTTGAATTACCTTGTAAATAACAGATGCGGTGTCAACCAAATGTGTAATCGAGTTTTAGAAAATGCCATGAAACAAGATGTATTTTTGTTAGTATTCTTACTGAACGTGTAGAAAAAATTCTATGAGAAAATTGAAGTTATCTTTTAAAAATCTAACATTCATGTGATTACTATATAAAAGTAGAAATTACGCATTTTGTTTTCTTATGATATTTTATTACTACACTGTTCTTACAGTAATTGGAAGAATATTAGTAAAGCATAACACTATATGATGACTTAATATACACTGGTGTCCAAAAGTTAAGCATAAATTGTAAAATGCGAAAAACATGGAGTAAATATTCCTAAAATTATTCCAAATTTCTTGCGGATATTAAATGGGTGAAGAAGAAACATTGGGTTTATGCAAAACGTTTCAGTCGACTACGTCTTGCGCGAAACACCTGCGCATGTTCTTTCATGTTGGAACGCAGAGAAACCGATTTACGCAGCATAGGCAGTTCAGACCAGTTTTGGGCAACTGCTGTGCGAAAGAACATTGTTAACCATCAAACAAGGAGAATGATTTGGATTGGAGATGTTTTCGAAAGGAAAAATCGTTGGAATGCTGGAATCCGGACGATAACAAACCGAAGTGTCTCGAATTCTGAATGTGAACCAGTCCGTGATTGTGGCAGAGGTTTCAAAGAACGGGAGATGTTACCCGACGACCAGTATCAGGTCGACCAAGAATCACAACCCCTCGCCAAGACCGATATCTGGTAATAAGTGCGCGACATCAGAGGGGCAGTACTCCCAGAGCACTGGGTTCGGCGCTCACAGTCGCCACAGGAAAGCGAATTTCGAGACAAACTGTTTACAGGAGACTCAATCATGCTGGCCTGCATGCCAGAAGACCAGCACCAGCAGTTTACATTCCCCTCACGTCTGCGCAGAAACGCGCTCGTTTGAACTGGAGTTTGAAACATCAACATTGGAGTGTGGGAGAGTGGGCCAATGTGATGTTCAGTGATGAGTCCCGGTTTAGTCTGAGTACTGATTCTCGTCTGGTAACGATATGGAGAGAACGTGGAACACGTTTTGAACCAAGAAACATATCGGAAAGACATAATTTTCCATCAAGGGGAGTAATGGTATGGGCAGGCATCATGATGGACGGCCGCACAGACCTCCATTTCTTGTACACGGGACCTGTGACTGGTCAAAGATGCAGAGACGAAGCTCTTGAGCCTTATGTTCGCTTGTTTCGGGGTGCTGTCGGTCCTGACTTCATATTCATGGATGATAATGCGCCATGTCACCGAGCGGTGCTGGTTGATGACTTCCTTGAAACGGAAAACATCCAGCGCATGTCGTGGCCTGCGAACTCCCCTGATTTAAATCCTATCCAGCATGTATGGGATATGCTCGGGAGACAAATTGCAGCCCTTTCGCACCCACCATCTCCGTTACAGAACTGAAGAGAACTCTTCAAGAAGCTTGCAACCGTTTGAGCCAACTCATTCATCATCTCATAGCAAGTATGGTAAATCGCTGTGCGCCCTGCCTGGCTGTCAGAGGTGACCACACGCCTTATTAAACTGCAGCATCAGTAATTTATTTAATGTTTTCCTTCATTTTTTCTTTAAAGTGTGAACCCTTGCTATTCTAAGTTTTCTTTCAAACTGCTACTTTGGATAATAAAATTAAGCATTATCGTTCTTTTGATTTGCTTCCTTATTTGATAATCATTTTACATTCGCATATCACCTTTCCCGCCATTCTGATTTACAGTTCCTTCTTTATTCACATAATTATGAATTCTGCTTAACTTTTGGACACCAGTGTATATGCTTAATGCTTATACATACATATGTTTTATTAAGATATTGTGATTTATTTCACTTCTCTGACAGCAACATGAGATCATATCCACCAATTTTATCATAACTGTGAAGAAAGTTTTCCACCTGTCGTTGACTTGTCGTGTGGAGGATTTTAAAGGTGGCAGTAGGTATATATCTAGTTCTAAACGAATTTTGAATAGAAATTCTTTAGAGAACCTATTCGAGATCTCCCACACCTCTTCTCCTTCTCCCAAACTGTCGAGTCTCTTCCTTCCGCTCGACAATATTTTAAATGCATCCATATTCCACAAAACACCCTACATTTATAAACATCCATGCGTTCTCTGGAATCTGAAGGTATGGCAGATGGCTCTCCTACCCCCATGCCAACAGAGCAGCTGTAATACAATTAACGTATACTCATAGGTTTCCTTTTTGTCAATTCATTCGTGTATTCTTTTCCTTTTTAAAGACAGGTAGGTGTCCGTATATTTATCGCGTAACTCTCTTCTTCCGACTTATTTATTATATTATTACATATTTTGTATGGTTAAAGCAAAAAGCTTTTGTAAATTTTACGTTATTCTCACAGAGTAAATTACTTATTTCCTGTATACTTATTTCTGTATAAATGAAATCAGGTATTTATATCTATACGGCCAAAACACATTTATAGGTTAAAGAATAAAATATTAGCTTCTGATTTCCAAGGTATTTGATCAGTCTCTGGTCACTAATCTGCTGAAGAATATGCAGACGCTTATATGCTAATTGTATCACATGATAACAGTTCGAACTGCGTATAATTCTAGACTAATCATTTTATTAAAGAATTAATGCACGTAATAGAAATTAAACTCATTTTACGTTTCCCAGGATACTTATGCAATAACCTCCTATTTGGCATATTGTTGTACGTAATTTTATGTATAAATTTATACTAAATACATATACTCTATATTTTCTGCGATGTTAATGTATTGAAACTTTAATTCTAAATGTCGCCGCAACTGTAAAAAATAAGCAATAAATATTGGAAAGCATTATTTTAAAAACTTCCATTAGTAAGGCAGATATTAAACTAGAAATAATTAAGAATGTAACAGCAAAAGAAAGCGCTAGTTATTACAGTACAGGTAATGCTAAGTTAATTAGAAATCATTAAAAATATAACAGCAAAAGAAAATGTTAGTAATTACAGTTCAAGTAATGTTAAGTTGTAGAGTTATTAGGATTTCTGAAGAAGGAAACAAGAAAATTGACCAACGCCCTCGCCGAGACTCGAACCTGAACCTTTCGAATATGTCCCGAGGGGGCTACTGTTACACCAAGAAGACATGCAGAAAGGATGGGGGAGAATACCTCATAAATTGACCGAAGTTATTGTCTCAAACGTTTTCTGTTTCATTGGGTACAATGAGTCTGGATGTGCCAAAAAAGCCTCACAACAATGCAGGTGGGCTGTGCTCATAAATTCAGTTTTATTACTCAAATAACTTTACTGACTTGTTGGCTTTAATTTTCAGATTTGAAATGTACTAATTAATTAATTGATAAAATATCTAGATACATGCCAACTAAAGCAGTTTCAAGCTGTTTCGTCCAATGCCATTATCTCTCTCTTTTCTGTAATATTACAATGCTCTGTAACAAATCTATTTTTTATTCCTATAAGCTTAAGAAATTATTGACAGATTAATTAATTACGTAGATATAAGGAATCTTGACTGAGTCCATGGCTTGGCTTGCTATCCGTGAAATGGAAAGCAAAAATATTTTCTCAGATTTATGCCTTAAACCCCATCAACTGTTTCAATGTAACATTAATAATCTCCACCTCTCCATCGAAAGCTGCTCTGTATTTACTTGCAGAAGCATAAAAAGGGAAACGCTTGGAAGAAACTCCTTAACCCAATGTCCTGCAAACATCAGAATAGAATCTTTTCGTATGAATGTGCACCGCGACGCAATTCAGGAATTCGCTGGCAACAGTCTCTAAAAACTCTCGAAAATCCCGCGGTTATTATCTTTCTCGAATGGCTTGTTTTCGAAATTGAGATTTAACACAGTTTGAAATACACCGCGAAAACAAAGGACAGTTCTATATCTGGGGACAGTTCTACTGGGCCGATTGACGAAATTCAATTTGCGTTTTTCATGTCCCCAAAGCGTGACTTAGAATATGTATTAGATTTATACATAGCATTATTCTAATATAGATATTTGGACAAAAAATCGGACTTTTTCTCAAATGAAATGGCAATTTTTTTGTCCATATTTTGATTCTACGACTCAAATAATGCCAAACTGCCACGTTTTGTAGAAATCGCAAGAGACGTTTTTAAAAAATTAGCTCTCAAAATCATTGTTAATTAAATTTAGTATATATTTATTAAGATCTCCTTTTTTTATTAAACTTATTGGATTCTTCATTTCCCATTTCGAAATTTAGGGTCATTCCAAATAAAATTTCCCCATTTTTTATAATTTATTTTTAAAATTTATATTTTTAAATAATTTCTATAATTTTTTCGAAAGATAACTTTGAAATTTAAAGTATAAAAGTTTTACCATCGTCTTAAAATAAATGTATTTCTAAACATACCTGCAAAAAACTAGAGTTTTTTATTCAAAATTTCCTAATATAAACGTAAATTTCCATTTTGGAGCGTTTTTAATGTATTTTTGATGTATTTATTATAAGCGATAATACAGCAAATGTTGTTTTCGCACTTTATTTTGTTTTTCGCACTCAAAATTATTTGAAAGTGTTAACGGTGACTTTTTCTCGGCTCGTGGGCAAGGGAAAAAAAGAAAGAAAAATAGGCTGCTATAAATTAAGAAGTTCACCAAGTGAATTATTCTTGAAGCAAACTGAAAAAAACCCGCCAAGATAAATTTTTAAATTTCTCCATCTACGCATAATTTGAGTCGTAAAACCGAAATATTAAAAAGCATTGGTATGTTATATCAGAAAAAGTCTGATTTTGTGTCAAAATACCTATGTTAGAATGACGCTATATATAAATCTAATATATATCCTAAGTTGCGCTTTCAAAACATGAAAAACGCAATTTGAATTTCATCAATCGACCCAGTAGAACGAGAGATGTAGAGCTGCTCCATTTGTTTTCGCAGCGTCTTTTAAAGAAATTGAAATGCTTTGTAACAATTTTTGCCTCTTAATCTAATATTTACGACATTTCAGAGGGCTGTTTCTCTGCGAGAGAGCAATTTTTGTCAAGAGTAACATAGAGTCTATTGCCATCGGTTTAGCAGCCCCAATTACCAGCTTCAGTGTTTCAGTGTTTGGTTTTTCAGGTCTAGTTGGCTACTATACTAAGAAGCGCAAATGTTCTTAGGAAATTACTTTCTGACACTCCGTTTGATTTCTAAAGGGGACCTCCGAGGTTGAAAAAGTCTCTATAGCGTTACTAATAAGCCAATCAATCGGAAAGAAGGAGCTGTTTCAGACTAAGGCACCTACTGATTAAGAGACCTAGTTGCACAAGACTGCTGAAATGTTCCAATCGGAGGGCTTTGAGGGACTTCCTTTTACTGTCTCACAGGAAAGTTTCTATTTTAACTCAAGAAACACTAATTGAATACTGATTTATTCTTCGGGATCCAGTTGTATCTTCTGAATATTGTCTGGCCCTGTTACAAGTGTTTCAAATTTATGCGTATCTCTAAGGTACATGCTATGATATCCCGTCGCAGAGTAATCCAGATCCAGTTCAACATTCCTAAGCTAAATAACCAGCTTCAACTACTACTTTCACATTTCTAGACATAAAATCAGAAGGAAAAAAAGGCAAAATCTGAAAGGGTTCAGATTTTAACTGTCACACAAAAGGGTTTCTTAAGTTTCGTTTACGCTCTCGCCGAGCTCTTCTTTTATGTTTTTAGCTTCATCATTAAGCATTATTTTTTTCGCACCTACGCAAAATACAATTCAACAACAAAATTGCAAGTTTTTTAATAGAAGCTTATGTTTCGAATTCCCCATGCAGTGTTAAATGCGGTTATGCGTTTTTATATATATTTTCAGTATTTTCTCAGCATTATATCAATGTTATCTTAGTAAGATAGCCTGCAAAACTCTTGTTTCGATTTTTTATTTTTAACTTTTTGTGTATTAAGTTTACTAATTAAATAACATGTTCTTCGTCCTCACCCCGCATTCAACAGCAAAATCAAAGCATTCATTTCAACAGCGAAATCACACAATATCTAAAAACAACATATCTTTAGAATTTCTGACAGACAGTGTCTCGCGCTGGAGATAAAAATGTTTCATTCCGTACAGTGTTGCAACTGCTCGAATTCAAATCATTGAGCGTTTATTAATTAAAAAGCCATTAATTAAAGGTTTACGAAATATGAAACATGAAATACGAAATTCAAAATTCAGGCTTCCAGGTGCACATGTTTGGGCGGAGGACTACGTTATTCAAAATTAGATGACCCTAGGTACCGTCGTATTGTCAAGTGAGAAGGAACATACACGCATACATTCGTACAATGTATTTAATTTCCTTAAAAGTAATACAGGGCGCTAATATTTGGTAGAAACGATTCCAAAAATTGATTCGCCGTTTACAGTTACAGTGGACCATGCAAAATCCCGTTTCGACCCTAATAGTCCACTAGAGTTAAAGCCCTTTTGGGCTAAAAAATGCTATATTATGTATGCATTATAAATTCTCAGATTTTCAATATACACTATCTTACTAAAAGTATTGAACACATGATAAGATATATGTCTTTAATCAAAATTAGAATCACCTAACAGGATATGTCGATTTACGCTTTTTTAATGGTGCTTTCACTACCCATTAGGGAAAACCCTTTTTTTTGTAAATTTCAGGATTACAATAAGAATGTGGCAGCATTCGTCTTCTAGAGCTTTTGACAGATCAACCTCTGATTTTGCGCAAATATTAAAGATACCGGGAATGGCCGTTCTAGCTCATCATAAGTTTATTTAATTAGACTGAGGTGAGGAATATACAAAACTCAGTTCAAATAAGCTACAATAACACTACGAACAAATATTAATTTAGAAGTCAAATAACAAAAATCAGCGTTAATTTTCAAATTTTCACAGGACTAGTTTCGATGGTTTTACCGAACCATCATTCTCAGCTGCAAAAGCGCAAATGAACGAGATAAGATATAATGATTAGATAAGATAAGATAAGAAAGCTTGGATAGGAGACAAGCTACTGGCGCTATTTGTTGACGAAACCAGAACTAAAGCATAATTTCTTTAAAGCCTGAAGGCAAAGATGGATTGGAATTAGTGTCGTTAACTAGAACAGAAAGATTTTTTGAATGTGAAATGCCTCTAGAAAATTCAGTTCACCAATGGAAGATGTTTTTTGAAAACTTCTGGCAGCAGAAAAATTGAAAGTGTGATTTTCGGACCAACAACTTTGGGCAACAGAAGACTTCTGTGCTTCCTTTTTTTCTAATCTATGCCTCATGCTCATTGACGAGAAATTTTAAAGCTCTCTTAGTTTGGCCAATGCAAATTAAACCACACTGGCAAGGAAGCCTGCAAATACCCCAGGAATTTATATCCGGAATGGGGTCCTTGAGTATGGAACTCGGAATTTTATTCATGGGAGAATGAACGAGCCGAAAGTTGAATTTCTGTAAAATACGTGCAACTTTACAGCTAATTGATGGAAAGAAGGGAATGACAACAGAATTTTGATAATCTCCTAAAACAAGAGTCTGCGTTTTGGTGTATTGAGAAGCGAATTTTTTAACTGCTTGATTAATAATGTTGGGTGAAAAGTCCCTGTCAATAGCTATTACTTTTAAATAATTTAGTTCTTCATTGAGGGATAGTTTGAAGGAGCAAACGTGAAGAGCACGGAAAACATAGGAATAAAATGAAGCTAGCTTTTTTTTAGTCGGATGACATGATTTTGAGTGTGGTGGAAGTTAAACCGATAAAGGTTTACGGTAAACCGTAGTACTGAAGTTGGATGTGTTACGTGTGACCAGAATGTCGAGAAACGGAAAAGAATTGCGAGTCTCTAGTTCAAAAGTGAACTGAATAGCAGGATCAATGGAATTCATTGTTGGAAGAACTTTATTTAAATCATCTTTATTACCTTCAAACAGAATAAAAGTATCGTCTACGTAGCGGAACCATACCGGAAAGTTTAAAGTTTCAAACAATTTTGATTCATAATAAGGCATGTAGATATCAGCCACGATGGGACTGACGGGGGCTTTCCATGGCTAATCCCTCAGTTTGCTTGTAATATTTATTTTGGAAAACTAAATGCATTTGTTTCAAACAGAGTGAGTGAGAGAAACTAGCTCATCAATTTCGATGCAAGAGAAATGAAATTCGCGAAGTCTGGTTTCTAAATATCTAAATGCCCCCTCCACTGGAACATTGGTGAATAATGATTTTACATCCAAAGAAACCATGAGTAAATTTCTAGGAGAAATGTTTTTAACCTTTTTTACAAACTCTATTGAGTTTTTTATGGTGTAAATGTTATTGCCTAATGGAGTTGTCTAAAAAGTCTAGAAACTAAATATTTAGCTCACGGATACGAGGCAGTACCTAAATTTGATACAATAGGGCGAAATCAGTTCAATTCTTCAATGCCGAAGTCATCAGACCGTACTGTTACAGATACTGAATGCTGACTTGTGATACAGTGATCATGAAAAACATCACACTGTATCCAGAACATTTCAAAATGTTACAGTACATTGTCGTTGTCATTAATAATTCCTCACTTTCAAATATAATGTCCGGAAAAGTCTCGTGAATGATCATGTGTGAACAAGGAAAGCTTGTTAAGTTCTTGGGCGCTTAACCTGGTGTCAGTACTATATTCCTGAGCTCCACTTCAGGTCGAAACATTCCGGAAGAAATAACCCAGGAGATTCGTACTCGTATTTCTCTACCATCATCTTCTCGAGGAGGCATCCAGTTCGCCGCATTTTAAATGCTCCATAGCGCAAGACAATATACATTTACTTTCAATTGTGTCACCTTTTGAACCCTGTCACAATGACAGGTCAGCCGGTTTTACAAACAACCAGGAAGCGGAAACAATCCGGCTGAATTAAGGAAAACGAAACTTACCGGAAATGTCAGATGCGGTTTCACTTATTTCCTTTCTCATAGTTAGGCGGCCGCCGCATGTGTAACTGAGCTCGATAAGTTAAAACTGTTATGGGTTTATTTAATAGATATGGAAAATATGGAAAATTTAACGTTTTGACGCTGTCATTAAACGTTCGGAAGGAAAATTGGAATCAATTCTGATGAGCAAGAGTATAATATATCTCCGAGCTATGAGATTGATTTATTACTTCTGCTTTCTTCGCTAAGCGCCTAAACGATGCTTAGCTCTATTTTCGCTTATCACATGCGCCAATTTCGAACGTCAACTGTGATTAATAACCTGAGCTATTTCGACGACGGCAATTTCCTGCGAAATAAACTCGCGTCTCAACCCAAGACTTCGATTCATTAAACGAGGTTTAAAGAGAAAAAAATAATTTTGATGTTCCGGTATTTTTTAGTGGCCTTCTACGTCAAATGCCTCGATCAATCAACTTCAACCAAGTCTCATTTCTCTGACGAATTACCATTTTTAATCCGTAGCGCCGTGAATTGGAGCAAATGGGCGTCGGGGTTTTGCCACTTTATTCACTCAAGTTTGCGTTTTAAATGAGCGGATCCTAATTAAAAACATTTTTTAATCAGTGTCCCAGCAATAAAAAGTAATTTATGCTTCAAGTAATTATTTTATTGAGATGAAATTCCGCTTTATTTAAAACGACATAGCATTGAATTTGAACACTTATTAGCGATTGTTCTGTGTTTGAAATATTCTATTGGCTTGGATCAGGTCTATACAATGTTTCAATACCACTAGGCTAATATACTAATGCGCATATAATCAGACCGTCCAGACGGCAAAGTGGCTAGTGACATTGATTGTCTGAACGAAAGACCCGGGTTCGAATCCCGGAGAAGGCATGAACGCAGTTTGTCCGTTCCTTCATAGGAGGCAACGATAGCCCACCTATTAGGTGCCTCCAAAATAAAGCGACCACCCCTTCCTGCCTAAGAAAAGTATATAATCTGATAAATATAATTCACCTTTAACGCAGTTTTAAATCTCTCAAAAATGACTAACGAAATGACATAATGCCGATTATTTAATTGCGGGAAAACAGAGTAACACTCTTGGCCCATGGAAAATTTGTCTGTGGAAGCTAGTGGAAAATCACACAAAGCACATGCAAAGAATGTTCAACTGTCTGGAGCAGAACTACCAGCAGCTGAGTGCTTGTACTACGGTAAGAAGCATTCTGCTACAAAGTAAAATGACTGAGAATACATTTCCGCAAATTTAACGAAAAACAAACCCACATTAAATTTGTAATGGGATAACATTTAGCGAATTTTTAGTCCAAAGTGGCAATTTGCTCTGAGGAACTATTAATTTCATTTTGACATTTTGCGTTGAAAACTATGAATGGCGAATCATTTTTCATATTGTTGTCACCTAATATTAGAGCCTTGTAGCATATTTAAAGAAATTAAATAATGAAAAATCTTCATAAATGTATGTATGTATGTTCCTCGCATTGTGATAAAACGACGGTACCTAGAGCCCTTAAAATTTGAATAACGTAATCTTAGATAGAACATGTGCATGTGGCCCTAATTTGGAATTTGAAATTTGTTTTATTATCGATTTTATATTTTGTAACACTTCAACGAATTTTTGACTAACAAACTAAGCGATTTCAAAGTGAGCAATGGCAACACTTTACAAAAAAAAAAACATTTTTAACTCCAGCGCGCGGAATTGTGTATCGGAAATTCTAAAGATATGCTCATTTTAAAATAACTTTACGATATTGCTGTTGAACTGAATTTTATGCTTTGGGTACGTAGAACATAATATTTAATAAATAAAGGTAACACAGAAAACGTTAACAAAACGCCCCTTTGGACGTAATTTCAAATCTGAAATCTTACAGATTTTATTATTATTATTATTATTATTATTATTATTTACTTTTTTCTTTAGATATTAAAATGACAGTGAGTTATAACAAAATTAGGTAAATTTTTATAAACTAGAAAAGGAGTTCCACTGTTCCATGGGATCTGCATTCACTCCTTAGCGGTCGATGAACTTTTAAAAGGGGTCAGTAGTGATCATGGGGTCGATAGCCGAATATGCTCCGGCGAATGGTTGGCAAAAATCGAGATGCAATTGATTGTAAAAAATACTGATAAAATCCGTAATTTATTGGTTAGGTATTTTGGATATGACAAAGCAACAAATGCTATCTATCTAAGAAAAGGGATAATTGCGGGGAGGGTTTTCCGAAGGAAACGGCCTCAAAGTCATGTCATACATGGGGAAAACTATGAAAACCATGTAGCCAGTCTCTTCGCCTGAAATTGAACCCAGTCCAGGTCGGACCTGTATACAGAGGTTTTATTCACTCGGCCACTGGTGGAGATGTAATTAATTAATGTTGCTATAAATCTGTATCTGATTGATATAAAGCTACAATGAGAAAGAAATCGTAATCAAATATAATAAAAATGTAACACAATTGTTTAATATATTTTAAAAATTAATAATACTTTTTCAAAAACATATACAATTTTTCTGGAATAAGTAACCAAGGAATAAAGAAGAACGAGAATAGAAAACTTCCTCAGAAAATATAGAAGCCGATGGGAATATTTAAAGAAGCATTTTTTGTCGCTTCCAAGACATTGACAACTCTTTGTGCTAACATGGCTCATAAAATCGTTGAATGTGATATACACTGGTAAGCAAAAATTAAGGACAAGACGGTTTTTTCAATATAACCTTGTACAAAAGCTTTCCAAATCAACACATTTAATACCGTAAGATCCCCAATACGTAAGGACATGAGTAATGTAAGCAACACTTACTAAAAGAGAAATCAGAGGGATAAAAAGAAGCTTTATTGAAAAAGTAGCATGGAGCGCAACGCGACTGAAGGCCGAAACATCCCTGTGATGGGTGTCCTGCAAGAAACATCCGGTCTTTAATAGGGGATATGATCTCCCCTGACTGCTAGGCAGGTTTCACATCATTTGTGCATGCTGGATATGTGGTAGCCGAAACATCCCTGTGATGGGTGTCCAGCAAGAAACATCCGGTCTTTAATAGGGGATATGATCTCCCCTGACTGCTAGGCAGGTTTCACATCATTTGTGCATGTTGGATATGTGGTTGTTAATGAGCTGTTGAGACACTGCTGCTCGTTCCTCTTGTAGCACCAATCGCAGTTTCGAAATCGTTACTGGCGATAAGTTACGTGCTGCCACGGGTCTCCCTAGTAAGTTCCGTACATGCCTGACGGGATTTAGATCCAGAGACCTTGCCGACCAATCCATGTGTTCAATATCTTCACTCTCCAACAGCTCTTCGACAGTAACTTAGTAACTGTGCGACGAGGTGGAGCGTTGTCGTCCATGAAGAGGAACTGAGGACCCATAGCCCTTGTGAAAAGACGCATGTAAGGAAGAAGAACCTCGTTACAACAGCAGTCCCAGGTGACGAACCTCCTTGGGAGATATGAAGGTCGGTCCGGCTACTAAGCATTATGTCTGCTCGAACGAGAACTGCGCGACCTCCAAAACGGTCCCTTTTGATCATGTTGAAGGGGTTATTGCGTGTTCCCCATTCTGTCCAGATGTGTATGTGTCTAGAATCGCAACTCAGACTAAATCTGCTCTCATCTGTAAAGAGTACTCGTCCCCATTCATTGTCTCTCAAATTCCGGTGTTCCCGGCACCACAGAGAACGCCTTCTCCGATGGGCAGGCGTTAGATGTACACACTGTACAGGGCGTTGTGCAAACAGACCACCACCGTGCAGTCTTCTGGCCACGGTAAAACGCGATATCGGTCGTCCAGTCGCCTGTGTCGTGTGTCTAGCGATTTCTCCCGCTGTCTGCCGCCTGTTTCTTCTGGCCTGTAAGGCAATATTCCGGTCATCTGCGGGTGTGGTTCCTCGTGGACGACCACTACTAAACCCCAGGATAGCTGTTCCTGTAGTTTGAATCTGTCTCCAAAGTCGTGAAACGATGCTGTGAGCAATTCCGAACTCTGCAGCCACACTTTTCACACTGCGGCCTTCCTCCAACTTCCCAATGATTCGACCTCGGGTAAAAGCATCCAGATGTCGTCTAACAGATTGATTATTCGCCATTTCTCGCTGAGCCAGCAACACGGTGTGATTTTAACTGCTATACGGCGTGCAATCTCTTTGCCAGAAATACTGATCTTACACCGACAACATGCTTTATACTACTCAGACACTCCCCCATTACCTCTACCTGCATATCTGCGCATGTGCTACCGTAATGCTAATTTTTCGACTTCGTCCTTAATTTTTGCCCACCAGTGTAGTTGATCCTGACATTATGATGCTAGAAGGTTCACGGAGGTTGTTCATGCACAAATCTGATTCAAAATCACGAAATGTAAAATGAAGGTCTTAAGAATTAACTGTCTCAATTCCTACCAAGTGTTGGCTTGTGATTTATCTGTCTTATCTCTGTTTACCCAAAACTATCGTTTTTTCACAAGATTCTTTGGTGGAAACCTTTTTGTGAAAAACTAAGGATGATGTCATTTAAAAATACAAACCTGTATGTAAGTGTAATGGAAATAGGAAAGAAAGTCTTTGCAATCTCACAAGAAATTTACAGACATTTAATTGTATTATGAACGTATATTAAAGCAAAACTCTTTTATATAAAGAGTTCACAATCATTATCTGATAACTACTGCTACATCACCAAAACCTACTTATAAAAATATACTTCATGCGTTATCTTTGATTTTATTAAATACAAAACTCATGTATAGTTGTTTCAAAATAAATTTCAGTTGTATATCTTTTGTTCTTCATCACTTTTGACAACGAAAATATTTATATTTTTTATAAACATTCCTATCAGACGATTGAAACATTTGATGGAATTAGTATTATATACGAGATGCTAAAAGGCAAGTATTATGGAAACTTCAGAAAGCGTTTGATAATATAATATTAAAGTTCTGAGAATTTTATTATTGTTGTTGTTCTAGATAAGAACATTTGTTTGTATTAAACAAAACTGAACTTTCTTAGTAAATATAAGAAGTGTTTCATAAACAGAAGAAATTAAATTCTATCTTATTTATCATTTTAAAATGCCAGTCTAAATCTGTGAGATAAGATTTAGCTTTTAAATTTGAGAAGAATTTAAAGGAAATTGTATTTAATTTAAGTCCATACTTTGCATGCCAAACCCAGCAAAGAACACATAATAACTTATTATCATCGATACACTGCATAGTTTAGCAACATAAAAACTACCCAGATTCACTTCGAATTTATTACTAGATTTGGAGTAGAAGATTTTACTTAAATTTTATTTAATTTTATCATACAACACGTAAAGTATTTCCAAATTATTCATTCGTCATTTTATGTTAAGCCAGTAGAATGCAATATGACAGAAACTGAGCAACAGTGAATAGAAATTACATTTTATGCAATTTTAAGCATTCCTTTAGCTTTGTTCGCTATTTCATCATCTAATTATAGATCTGCAAATTAAATTATTCATACAATTATGCACTTCAGTGAAACGATAGGGAGTTCTTGAAACGATAGTGAATTGCTGCCTAAATTGCAAGACTAGATTAAAATTCAACAAATTTTATTTAATTACTTCTGGCGGATACAACCACCAAAAGTGGTTAAATAATAAGAGAGTTTAGAAATCAAAAGTTTGAGTACTTATGGACAGTAACTGGTAACAATTAGGCCACCTGCCTTGAATTGCACGAATATCAAAATTGGTAAAAAGACATCTTAGATAATGACTGTAGCAAGGGTTCAATTATCAACTGTCTATGAAGACGGGACCTGACGCTATCTAACTTTGTTTGTAAACCAGATAAATGTATTAGCATTACACCTCGAACCTCAAAGTAATTTAACGTTGCGGCATAAGTAAACCACGAATTATTTCAAAACCATTTATTATTTGGTTTCACAATGCCAAAATAACACTATTACAAATAACAATAAGGTATTGTGACATATTTTCTTAAATTAAATTCAAAATTGCATATAATCACTTTAGCGAAGTTACAAATATCCAAAATCATTATTTCTAAGTAAACGGGTTCATTTCGCATGCCCCAGGATTTCAAAAAATTTTACTTATCACTTCTATGGTTGATTGGTTTTTGTAATTATGGCAAAGCCTCGAGGGCTATCTTCCTAAGGGGAGGGATGCCTTCCTGGAGCACTTTCTAAGGGAAACTGGCTCGTATATTTGCGAGACATGGGGAAAACCATCCTATGAAATTTTATATCAGTATATGTAGTTCTTCAGGAATCATTATTTAAAAAAAATATACCTAAACAAAATACATAATGAGATATATCAACAATTAAGCATTTAAAGTACATATGAAAAAGAAGCTAGAAAAGTATTGCATTAACAAATAGGCAGCACTAACATTATAAAACTACGTGTAACGAGTTGTAAAGTTTTAGTTAAACTAACAAAGTTTTATTTTAATTTTCCCTTTTCTATCTGTTCTCATTTCAACTTCCCGTTAGAATAAGCGGGCGTTTCAGCTTTGTGCTAATTTGAAGTGGAACCAAGTTTTATTTAAACGAAAGGTAGAAACCTTTCAGTGTGAAAGAGCTTTTAGTCTCAGACCACGGTTACTCTATTCGACGTTCGCTTGACCAGCTAGAATTTAAATTCTAAGCCGTAGCGCTGTTACGCTATTACTTATTGAAGTAATTCTAAGTGCGTCAGTATTAGTTAAATCTTGCTACGCACCATTTAGTTTAGAAGCCAACCTCGCGTTATAGCTCTGTGAGCAACGACTATTTAATTGCTATTTAGCTTTAGTTTAAATTAATTTGATTGTTCATTTTAGACCCAAGTGGCGGTCATTATTTTTTGTATCTCTCCCAAGTTGGGAAGTGGCTGTACATAATTGTGGTTTAATAAAAGAGGATTTTAAATCCCTCCGAAGTGTAGTTCTTCTACCACTTATTCACAGTACTCTACCACAGAACATAGCTGCATTCAGCTCCCTGTTGAAGATCAGGACTTTGGACTTAGTTACTTTCACGAAGATGTTAGAGTAGGCACCGAACACTCAGTCCTGACAGAGTATGATTCAGTACACTCTTTAAAATTCTCGATACTGGTGAAAGTAAGTCATTGATGCTTTCTGTAAGAAATTTCCTTTGTTCATGCATATTACTACAGAGGATGCATTTATTTAAAATTGCTTCACTTAGGAGTTATGTGGAAACTCTCTGCAAGGAAAGTTTTAAGAACATGATGTTCTAAATCTCCACAAAACCATCAGCTTTATATCGGACCGCATCTGTCAGGTAGACAAGTATAAAATGAAGCTGTGTCAAGAAAGAAGTCAAACTGTGTACCACTCATGAGTACAACACAGTGCTGACTACTAGGTTTTTTATACTTCTAAGCAATCCTGCTCCTAATTGACGTTGGTTTCTGACAGCTTCTTAAAATAATAGACATGCGAATATGAAGAAATGTAAAGTTCTTCATTTGAGGAAGAGTTTGCAGTTTGCAACGCGATATTTAATAAATAATGGTAACACACAAAATGTTAAGAATACGGCCCTTTAAAAATAGTTTAAAATCTGAAAAATTTATTTATTTATTTTTCTCAAAATAATTTTTTTCTTAAACTTTTGTTACAAAATGTATTTTTTTTCGTTGAAAACTATTCAACACGGAAGATTTAAATTCTTACCAACTGTTTACCTCCTCTAGTTCTTTGGAACTGTGAAAGGATATAAAATTTACGAACATTAGTATAGGATTTTTTCAAAATTTGATACATTTTTCAGAATTTTCACAATATTTTGCTAATTAACTTTTAATATTTTTTTTTCTTTTTAAATAAAATGCAAAATACTGCTTACTATTTTTAAATCATTCGTATTTAACAATCATGCAACATATGACGAATTTTGGTGGGATAATTTTAAGTTGCACCAAACTGACACATTGTTATAACAGATCCGTCAAAGTTAAGTGAAATTAAACAAATAGATGTTAAAATATTAAGCATTTAATTTATATTTTATGTGTTATATACAATCTACAATCTGTGTATTTTAAATAAAGAAATAATCGAAAGGAGCAATCTGTCCAAAGGGGCAATTTGCCCAGAAGGTCTAGTAATCTCGTTTTGGCATTTGGGGTCGACTTACTATAAATGTCAATTCACTTTTCAAATTGCTGCCACCAAATATTAGATCCTTGTATTAGATTTAATAAAATTAAATAATGAAGAATCTGCATAAATGTATGTATGTTTTTCGCATTGTGATAAAACAACGGTTCCTAGAGCCATGAAATTTTGAACAACGTACGTTTCCATATACGAATATGGACATTTGGAAGCCCAAATTTGCAATTTGTTTCATTGTCGATTTCATATTTTGTAAGAATTTAACGAATTTTTGATTTACAAACTCAACGATTTCAAAGCGAGCAATGGCAACACTGTGCGTTAGAAAAACAACATTTTTATCTCCAGCGCGCGAGACTGTGTATCGGAAATTCTAAAGATATGCTCATTTTATTATTTACATTATTTTATTATATTTATATTTTATTATTTTATTGTTTAATTATTTTGCGATTTGAAATTATTTCTGTTCACCTGAATTTTGTGGTTTAAGTGCGAAAAACGTGATATTTAATAAATAAGGGTAACACACAAAACGTTAAAAAAAACAAAAAAACAACAAAAAAACGGCTCTTTGGGCTTAATGTAAAATCTGGAAGCTTTAATTTTTTTTCTCATTTTTTAAATTTCTCTTTATATTT
>KK114667.1:0-16715 GCA_000611955.2 Stegodyphus mimosarum
AAACGATATTAACACAACTACACATTAAAAATTTTGTAGCAACAATACTTAACAAAATAATCGTGCATCTTTTTAATTTGAAGTTTTTCCAGGCATTCTGTCTAATTTATATCAATTTCCTTCTCTTTAAACATCTTTTCTAACGATAAGAAATTGGTTTATAAGGAAACCAATATTTCCACTGCTTTCTGCTTGTTTTATCTGCGAACTTGTCAATCCCTCGACTATGCACCTATAAGGTTTTACTTCATCTGATAAA
Organism: Stegodyphus mimosarum; assembly: GCA_000611955.2. NCBI lineage: Eukaryota > Metazoa > Arthropoda > Arachnida > Araneae > Eresidae > Stegodyphus > Stegodyphus mimosarum. Next base: position 260 of record KK114667.1, read on the forward strand.
AATTAAATAGTCCACAATCCCTGACAGACGTGAAATAAATTATCACTATGTCTGAAAGTAACTGCAAAGTCAGATAAAGGTTTAAATAAACCTATTACTTAAAAAGACCTTAGAACATAAAGGCATGTTCTTATGCTAACTAAACTAAATCAATTACAGCTTATGGTGATCCAACTAAACAAGAACAGTCTAATTCAAACTAAAAATGTGGACTAGAAGTCAAAGACTACACAATTTAATTTTAAAGATGTGATTTCACTCTCGTGAGGAAACAGAAAGGGAAAATGAGCAACAGCTAAAATTAAAATAAAGTGCTTAATTTAAATAATAATAACTATACATATCTTTGAAGAATAATTTTTTTTCTCTTTGTGTATTTGGTTTCTTTCTTCAATACATTCTTCTGGATTTTAGAATATTGGGACTTAATTTAAGATTTCTGTTATTCTAAAAAACCTAAATGCATTTAGAATGTATAGGAAAAGATGTTAATTTTATTTTAATAATACGAACATTCAGAACAAAATATGAAATGATATATGGTAAGGGCTGGTTACAGAGTCCAGTGTAGCAGAATTTTTAGAATTTAGTTACACAGAGCAAAATAATTTAGAAATGCCAAAATTTTAGAATTTAGGAAGGCACTAGACAGCAGAATTTAGGATCCACAGAGATTGCATCAGGTGGGAAAATGCATAGCTAGCCCTGTGTGTAGCTGCCCAGAGTCATAGCTATGATTTTCAGCACCTGGGGACAACAGAAGATTTCGTGCCCCAAGAATGAAAAACATTTCAATCTAAAATTTTGTAACATCAATTTGGCACCCCATGGATGCTCTGTCCAGAAACAGATGTCCCCCCTTACCTCCCTAGCTATGCCACTGATGATGAATTGAGACATATAAGATCAATGTTTAAAATTCTTAATTTCCAATTTTTTTATTAATACAAAAATTCCTTTCTATAAATGCCTGTCGATGTGATAAGATTAGAAGCATTTTTGATATCTTCCACAATTGTGTTTAGTGAAAAATAGGGAAGATATAACATGTTAAGAAAAAGATTCTAGTGTCAGAAGTAAAGCATTCAAATATTGTTTTCATTGCTCTTCCAAAAATTCTCCAAAAAGTAAAAATTCATCAGAAACTTTTTGTAAAATACATTCATTACGTATTAGTACCATAAAGACATTTTTCTAGAATCTTCTAGATTAGTGAGTGGGTCTACAAATCCTGCCTTCAAATCCTTCTAAACTTTCCAATTTGCAGGATCTAAAATCCTAAAGAAAAATTACCCCTACCAATTCTATAATAGAAAAAAACCAGAAATATGCTGAAAAAAAAAGAAAAAAAACAGAGGAAAAAATGTAACATTAATTTTATACAGAAAACTGATTCATATTGAGACAAAAAAAAACTTACCATGAGAAAAAAATTAAACTGAATGTATTTTTAATTAATTACATAGCTATTTTGCTTTTGCTAAGAATTGTGCTAGGGTTCAATTTAAGCATCTATTACCTTGTGTATTTTTCAGATTCAAAATACTGCATAAGTCGCCAAAATGGAAAGTAATGCCACTTTATAATATGATAATGAAAAATAAAAACGCTTCATTTTCATGTTACTTCTTGAATACAGTTTCAATATATTAGCATTATTTTAATGAAATTGATCAATGTTATAATGCTTTAAAAAAATATAGTCGGAAAATTCCCAGATTTCAGAATTAAAAGTTTTCTACAGAAACTGATCTTAAAATAACCAAAATGTTGATAACTCGCCAAATTTGGAACAGTTTAATAAAGAATTCACAATCCCAAAAGTGAAAAGTTGTTTAAGAGCTCTTCATTAGGAAAAATGAAAGAATTTTGAAATGCTTATGTTTCACATTCTGCTCATAAATGTGAGTATTTCACCGTTTATATTAGAAAAAGGAACAAATTATAATCCATGAACCTATTCACCCACTCAAAAGATAACTATATTTGTCAATGAATCGCTAAAAATATTTGTCTAAAATGCTAATTCACATTCTAAATGGCAGTGATAAAAACAGACAGAAATTTCAGGTGATTAAAATTAATGAACCTCCTGCCGAATTTGGTCGAAATTAAGGACTTTTAAGGACCAAAAATCGATTCCCCAAAACCTAAGACTTTTAAGGACCGTATGAACCCTGTTTAATACTTCTTATTTAATACTTTAGCCTCGACTTTCTTACAAATTTTTGCAAGTGTATTCATCTCCCTTAGGAGCTACTGCTAGTCATGTTTTAAGCGAAATCAATTAGAGAAAAGACATAAATTCTAGTTTTAAGATACTACAGATATACAGCAACATTATGTCAATCGTAAGAAAGAGATACTACCTAAGAGTCAACTAGCCCCTTTTTTTTAAGAAATGCATCCTAAAAAGTAAAATACTGAAAAATACAAAAAACTGACATAGAGATAAAATAATAAATATAGAGAAAAATCTGTCCAAGATGATAATTATCTTGTGGATATTTGATTTTAGATGAAACTTTGTTTAACAAGAAGAAAGGAAACGTACCTTTTAAACAACGTGCACGGAACTTGCAATAATCCACCTGTGTAAAACCATTTTCCTTTAAAAGAGCATGACTAGGGTGCTCAAAAGTTGGTAAAAATTGGGGAGCACTTCCATAGCTACTTGGTGACAGCACGGATTCGCTGAAAATGTTACATAAGACAAATTTGAATTCATTGAAGTACTGGATGTTTTTAAATAATTATAAACAAACTTCAGCATACAAGAAACCTTTTCATTACCGACGTATGATAACAACATAAATTCCTGCACATTTTTTTAAAGAGGATTATAAAGGTAGCAGTGGATTTTCTGGCACATAATTTAAAATGTTAAGATGTGTTTAACATTTGTCAGATACATTTTGCCTTTACTAAAAGGAAAAGCAGACTGACAAAATCAAATTTAATATGATGATGAATGCTGTAATGAACAAGTACATGAAACTTAGATAATGATTTTAAATGTAAAACAAGTGTGAAACATGAAAAACAAGTAAAAGTGTGAAACATGAAATGCATTAAAATACCAAGAACTAACCTTAAACCTTATAACTTTAAAACCAAATTACATTAAAAAGCATAGGTACTGAAATAAACTGGCACTATCCTCTTTCTGGATTATGCAGTCAAGAGCCAAATCAGTTACTAAAATACTTCTCTCAAAATTTTAAAATATGGATATGATTTAAAAGCGATGAACTAACAGAACAGCACTACAAATGGAAAAAGTTTTTTTTTAAAGAAATTACTATAAAATACTGTCTATTCAGGTAGACACTATGTATAGCATGGGCTTAAGGTATATATAACAGTATGGTATCAGAATGTATAGCAGTATGAATAGCACGGGCCTTTCCCTTTATGACATAATGGAATGAGGCAGAAATACTCACAAACACTGTTAGAAGTAGCTAAAAGGTTTACTGCAAAGTGCTGAACTATATTTATATACTCAATACTGTATTAGGAAGATAGTTTCAAAACAATAAATGCAACCTTTTAAAAATGCATAAAAGTGCTGCAAAGCAGTGACATCAGTTTGGTGAAAAGCAGCAAAGACCATAGGCTGGGAGATGAAGTGGCCTTTTAAAATGTTTCCAAATCTGAAATTCAAACAAATGGGAGGAGAGATAGAACTTGCATGTTTTGCCATAACTGATTAAAAAAGAAACAAACTGGGAGCACTATTTAAACAACATTCCACATAACCCTTGCTGCATATGGCTTTGTACCTTTTTGTTTAAACCATAGGCTGGCAACAGGCATGAATCTTTAGTGTTTTCGTCAATGACTCACGATACTGAATTCTGTACACTGAGGCCATATTACACCAAACTTTCATCATGATTTCAAATTTTTGTGTACATTAAGCGTAATTAATGGAAGTGATCTTATATATGTAAAAACTGTCTGAAATTGGGGGGAAAAACTTCTTTTTCATGCATACTTTTGGAGCTTTTCCTGATACACTGTCATGAAAATATGAGACCCTAACGCTATATCTTGAATCTTGAGTTCGAACTAATGCTTTAATAAAATTTTGAAAATGAAAGCAGACTTCTAGAACTTCTTCATTCTAAACTTGCACAGATGCAGAAATAAATAAAAACAATCTTACCAATCCTAAAAATATTTCAATGTCAATAACTTGCATCCTACCTAAAAAATCCTACCAGAAACTTGTGCACTCGTACTCCATAACATTTGCTGTGTTTCTTGCAAGCACTAGCCAAATTTCATGAGGTATCACGTAAAATGAGTAGCCACAAATACATGGATTATGAAAGATGGAGAATCCATTAGATTGGAGGCAGGCCAAGTGCAATAGGATAGAAGTCAACGGAACACCCAGTGTCATCAACAATTTGTGGAAATAGTTTCAGGACACTGAATCCACATTAAGAAGACATGGACAGGGTTGAGCAAGATGCACAATGATGAATGAGTATTGTCATTTGGCACTTTCTGCACAGCAACACAGGACTGCTACAGCTTCACAGATTTCATGTGAGCTGTATGCTAAAACTGAAATCCGAGTTTCATGGTCTACATAGCCCAAACATCAGTGTACCTGTATCTGCAGAAAGCCCAGAACAGAATACCAACCCTTTCTCTTTAGGAAAAATTATCATTACAATGGTGAAGGTGTAATGGTTTGGGCAGGCATTATGTTGGACAGCAGCACACACCTGCATGTGTTTGACAAAGACTCTCTAACTTCTATGAGGTATAGAAAGGAGAAATTCGAGCCACTATATTCAACTTTTCAGGAGTGCAGTTAGTTCTGAGTTTTTGTTGGCGGATGACAGCTCAGCTGGTCAATGAATATCTGGAAAGTGAGAGTATTTGCTTTGATCAGGCCAGCCAGATCTCCTGATCTTAGCCTTGTAGAGCCTGTCCTGGTCTCTCTAGGGAGAGAAATTTCACCTTAGCACCCCTCCAAGAACCATCCCAAAGCTGAAACCTGCCTTGTTACAGAGCCTCCTGCCCTGTGTCCACTATGCATCACTGCACGGTGTGTCTGGAGGACGAGATAATAACCCATATGAGACTCAATTTTTGTTTTGATATCACAACAATTTTAGAAATCCCTGCACCATGAGCTTTACTGATAATCATGCGTGGTTAAAATGGCTTTTGAATGATACATCTCTTTCTCCGTTAAAAATGTATATTCATACAACATTTCATAAAAACATATTTAGTTCTTCAGAACATTGACATTATGTGCAAATTCTCTTAATTTTGCACGTGACTGTATTTGGTTGTCACTAGCCGACGAATATACAAAGAATATAGAGCAATTTATGGGAAGTACTTAAAAAAATAAGCTTTACTTATGAGATTAATAAACACAGTTAAGACGCAGAAAGGAAAATTAAAGAAACTTTAAGCTCAAGTTACAGCTGTTTTGTCTTCATTCCTTACAATGCATATGTACACTGTGCAAAAAGAAAAAAAAAAGGGGGGACAGTTCTATATTTCCCGTTCTACTGGGACGAATGATGAAATTCAAATTGTGTTTTTCATGTTTCGAAAGCGCGACTTAGGATATGTATTAGATTTATATATAGCATTGTTCAAATATGGGTGTTTTGACAAAAAAGGGCTTTCTCTGAAATGACATGCCAATTTTTTTTCCATATTTTGATTTTACGACTCAAACAATTCCAAACTTCCAAGTTTTGTAAAAATCACACAAGTAGTTTTCAAAAAATTAGCTCTCCAAATTTTAGCTTTTCAATGTTAATTTAATTTGGTATGTATTTATCCATATCTCTTTTTTATGAAACTTGTTTAATTCCTTCTTACACAGTTCGAAATTTAGGTTCATTCCAAATAAAATTCACCTATTTTTTTAATTTATGTTTAAAATTTGTATTTTTAAATAATTTTTATAAATTTTTTGAAAAAAATTTTGAATTATAAGCTATGAAATTTTTACAATCATCTTAAAGTAGATGTATTTCTAAGCATACCTGCAAAAAATTAGAGCTTTTTATTCAATATTTCCGAAGATATTGATGAATTTATACATTGGCACGTTTTGAAATTTGGTATATTTGTTGAAAGCAATAATAACGAAAATGTGGTTTAAGCACTTTTGTTAAAATTCTTTGAAAGTAGAATGATGGTGACTTTTTTCCCCTCCTCTCTGCACAATGGAAGGGAAGTTGCCACATATTAAGAAGTTCGCCAAATGAATTATTCTTGGCTCAAACTGAAAAAAAAATAAGTTAAATTTTTGAATTTCTCCGTAAATTTCGTACCAAATTAAAAAAAATTTAATATTTAGGCATAATTTGAGTCATAGAATCGAAATATGGAAAAAAACTGGAACGTTATTTCAGAAAAAGTCTGGTTTTAAGTCAAAATGCCTAAGTTAGAACAAAGCTATATATAAATTTAAGACGTGCTCTCGAGGCACGGAAAACGCAATTTGAATTACGTCAATCGGTCCAGTACAACGGGAGATATAGAATGTCTCCCCCTCTTTTTTTTGCGCAGTGTACATCAAGAATATAACTGCAGGAAGGAAAACCATCGACACTTAAATAGCTACAACAGATAGCAAGAAATTTATGTTAGTAATCCTAGAAGTTAGGAAAACCTGTTAGGCATTCACAAGGTAGAAGAGTTTAGCTGAAGTTCTTAGCATGCTATACGTAATTTTAAAAAAATAATAATTCCTATTAGAAGATGTGCAAATATTTTCTATAAACAAACATCTTACTAATCAGTTTAAAATTAATCAACACCGATTGGTGTAGCAACAATTCATCAGAACCTTTTATGTTCACACTTCATAAAAATGATTTTGTTCTTATACTTTTTAGTTAGCATTTTGATATATAGATTTGGCATTTTTTAATATCGTCATTTGGTAGCGTTTTGTTTTTACTGGAATGCAGAATAAGATATTTATTTTGGAAATGGCTCTTAAAATTGATAGATGAATCAAAAGTTATGCTAATACACTTTCTGAGGAGAAGTATTTATATCAACAAAGTGTAAAGTGGTGCAAATACTGAGGCTAGTGCTTTATAAGAAAGTTATTTTAATGTATTAAATTTAAAAGTAGAAAAGTAGCTGAATGTAAAAATGTAACAATGGCTGCAAAACAGCATCGTCAGACTTCGAACACATTGGATAAATATAAAAAAAAAGTGAGGATTCTGATTCTGAAAGGAAATCCACTATTTTAAAGAAATACAGAATTGGAACTGGAAATGTCTAGTGGCACTGTAAGCATGGTAATTCATAAAGAACTGAACGTAAGATAGATGTTGAAACTTAAAAGTTCATCTCCTTTTGCCAAACATATTGCAAAAAGAAAAACAAATTGTAGAAAATCACATGAAAATTGCATAGCTGCTGATAAAGGGAATGTGTGGTAACAGTCAGGCATGGGTATATCTAAGTGACTGTAATAATAAAAGATCAATATTCTTTTGTTCATCAGATGAAAATGAATGAAATACCTTTGTCAAGAAATAGCTTCATCATATTTGTAGTACGAATCTATTAAGAATTCTAAAAATATTTAAATATTAATAATGTTACCTAACAGTAATATTAAAAACAATTTAAATTTATGCTTATTTAAAATATCGTTTCTAAATTTAACAAAACGAAAATATCATTACCGCGATTTTAATTTCAAATGAATGCTACATTGACAATTTCCTAAACAACAACACCATTGCTATGTAAGAAGTAAGTTGATGGATGGGATTTAAACATATTAAAATCCTCGGAAGGAGTAAATAATTGTAAATACTTATTGTAATAAAATTGTTCCATTGGTATCAACATTTTTGTATATTTTGTGTGTCATCACTCTTTGGTTACAAAATTGGTGACACGCTGAACACAAAAGATGCTGAAAACAGATGAAACTGAAGATTTAGCAAATTTATTGCCTGAACTATACAAGGTAAACATTACAATTCCTCCTTTTTGGATTGATAAACCTCAAATCTGGGTTTTTCAAATTGAAGCACAATTTAAAATTTCATGTATAAAAGCTGAAGAAACTAAGTTTAATTATTTAGTTTCAAACTTAGAGCCTAAATATGTAGAAAACAAATGGGACACTGTTAATAGCAATAGCGACAACAAATTGACAGATGCTAAAAACAGACTTTTAGATCTATTTAAAGAAAGCGAAAATGTCCAAATAAAGAAATTTATTACCGGCATTGAACTGGGAAACTCGAAATCAAGCCAACTATTGCAAAAATTAAGATCCCTTGCTACAACTGACATATCAGAAACAATGAAAAACATGCTGTTAGTGAACGAAGAAGATACTTCAAAACTTGGTACAATGGGAGATAAAATCAACGATATGAATCCACGTACATAAATATTTTATGTGCATACACCCACAGAGAAAACTGTCCAAATCAGCAAAGTAACACATGACAAACTGCTGAACAGAATTCAATTTTTGGAACAACAAATGGCAAATTAAGTGTTGAAAAAAATGTCAGATCAAGAGCAATATATAATACACCTCATTCACGCTCACGTATTCGAACCCCCTACAACATTAATGGAAAATGTTATTTTCATTTTAAATTCGGAAATAAATACAAACCAGAAAAATGTCAAGCACTATGTTAATGGGAAAAAATAAATAAATGAAAATCAGAAAAACCAGATCTTGCAGTTGATTTGCGACAAGCTCTCCTGCAAACATAAAGGATTGCTGCAAATTTCATTTATTTATAAAAGATAAAAAATCGAAATTGCCATTCCTCGTTGATAGTTGGGCTGACGTCAGCATAATTCCAGCATCACCTACAGATTAAAAACTTTTTTGACTTTCAATTATATGCCGCAAATGGTTCAGAAATTGAAACATATGGAATCGAAATTTTTAATCTTGACTTAGGATTACCAATGACCCAAAAGGACAACAATTGATTGATGGAGAAACTAAGTTTTGTGTTAGAGGAATTTCTTCAGTATCTTTAAGCAATAGTATAAGCACATTAAACGAGTCAAATAAATATTCAAATCTGTTTTCTAAATATCCTGACATACTTAAGCCAAACTTACTAATTTCAAATACAAAGCATGACATCAAACAATATATAGTAATTGAAGGCCAACCACTACATTTCAAAGTTCGCAAACTTGACCCAAAATGCCTAGAAATAGCTGAGAGAGAATTTAAATTCATGCCAGATAATGAAATAATTTGTCCTTCTAACTCACAATGGTCAAGTCTATTTATTACATATGGTGATGAAAAAAGATGACTCATATTGTCCGTGCAGAGATTACAGGAAGTTAAATTCCCAAATACGGCCCGATAGATACTTAATACCAAGAACTGAAAATTTTAAACATTTTAAAAGACTCCAAATTTTTTTTTTAAACTAACCTCTTTAAAGAATATTATCAAATACCAATAGCTGAAGAGAATACAGGTCATACTGTGATAATAAACCCATTTGGCTTGCATGAATTTTATGAGTTTTGGTTTGAAAAATGCACCTTCAACATTTCAAAGATTCATCCATGAAGTTTTTCAAGAGATTTAAATTTCACTTTTGCTTATTTAGATGACATATTGATTGCATCACCTAACAAAGCAGAGCATAAGAATCAGAATCTAGTTTTTGAACGACTAAACAAATATGGCTTAAGAATAACTTTGTCAAAATCAACTTTTGGGGTAGAAAATTTAGAATTTTTAGGGTATTTGATTACACCTGAAGGTTCTCATCCATTACCTCAAAAAGTAGAAGCTATATTGAATTACAGAACACCCAAAACCATCCATGAACTAAGAACATTTCTCAGCATGATCAACTTTTATCATCCTTACTTCAAAGACACTGAAAAAACCCAAGCTATTTTACATGAGTATCTGAAAGGTTCAAAGAAAAAAGAAAAATTCAATGGGCAGAAGAGGTATTAAAGCTATTTGCAAAATGTAAACAAGATCTTGCTAATGCTGCAGTGCTATCCCACTCGAATCCTGAATAACCTTTAACATTGTTTACAGACGCTTCTGGCTATTGGATCAGTTTTACAAAAATGGATGGAAGTCAATAGCATTCCTTTCTAAAAAGCTTAATACTGCACATCAAAATTATAACACGTATGATCGTGAATTACTTGGAATTGACATGTCTATAAAACATTTTAAACGACTTTTACAAGGAAGAAATTTTGCCATATTTACCGATCACAAACCTCTGCCGTATGCTTTTCAACAAAAACCAGACAAAAGTTCACCCAGATAATGCAGACAATTACAATATATTTCAGTTTACCACAGAAATCAAACATATTAAATAGCTGACACATTAGCAAGAATAGAAGAAATTAACAGAAATTAATTATGATGAAATGGCGGAAAGCCAAACTGATGACAAAGAATTAAAATTTACAAAATTCAACTTCATTACAATTTAAATAATATCTGTTACCTTTAGGAAACAATTTATGGTATGACACATCAATCACAGTAATTAGGCCATATATACTGAAGAAATATTGAATGAAAATATTTATTCATTTTCATATCCAGGAATAAAATCATTTGTAATCATCCTTCAAAATTTATTTGGCCAAGGGGGAAAAAAAAAAAAAAAAAAAAAAAAAAAAAAAAAAAATAAAATTACACTTAATTACAGACAAAAAAAGAAAAAAAACAAGACAATGGGCTCGAGCATGTACTTCCTGTCAGAAAAACAAAGTTTCTCACCACACAATATCAATTTTCAGAAAATATCAAGAACCTACTGAAAGATTTCAAAATATTCATATTGACATAACAGGGCTATTAACCCATCCAATAGAAATGTTTATTGTCTGACTTGTATAGATATATTTACAAATTGGGTTGAAGTAATTCCGTTAAATAATATTGGCAGAAATCATCGCCAAAGCCTTCCACAACAACTGGATTACAAAATTTGGAACACCCAATAAGATAGTAACAGACATGGAACACAATTTTCACCCAAAATATTTAAGAACCTGTCATACACCAGCCTACCATTCATAGTTCAATGGCAAAACAGAATGCCTTTACAGGTCACTCACGACAGCATTAAAGGACTATAACAACCTAGCCTGGAGTAAAACTTTACAAACTGTCCTCTTAGGATTATGATCTGCAATAGAAGATACTAATCATACAATAACAGAAATGTTTTATGGACAACGTATAAAACTACCTGGTGAATATTTCACAGAAAGTTCCATTCATACAGCACAAGAAGCATTCGTAAATAATCTTAATAAGCAAATGGAATTCATCAGACCAAGACCATCACATCACAAAACTTTACAAAATGTTTTTGCTCATAAGGACTTAGCTCTCGTGTACTTCTGAGAGCAGACAGAGTAAGAAAGTCACTCAAACCTCCTTATGAAGGATCATTTATGGTGATTGAACGGACACCAAAATATTTCACTATTGAAATAAAAGGAAAAAAGTCAATGTAACAATTCATAGATTAAAACCAGCCTTTATCCTGGCAAACGAAAATGAAGACTTTCTCCATATTAAAGAGGATACATTGAAATCAAATGGAGAAAATGCACCTCCTAAAGAGTCTTGATATGGCAGAACAATAAAGATTCCAATAAGATTCAAGACCCGTTAAAAATCTTGAACGTAACTTAATTACTGGTGGGCAATAACAGAGTACAGTAATAAGTATGTAGGAGTACGAACATATTAAGAATTCCAAAAATATTTAAATATTAATAATGTTATCTAACAGCAATATTAAAAACAATAATTTAAATTTGTGCTTATTTAAAAACCATTTTCAAAATTTAACAAAAATATCATTATCATAATTTTAATTTCAAATGGTTGCTGTGAAAATTTCCTAAAAACAACACTGTTATATAAGAAGTAACTTGATGGAAGGATTTAAATTATGTTAAAGTCCTCGGAAGGTGTAAAATAATTGTAAATATTTACTTTAATAAAATTGTCTCATTGGTTTATATTTTGTGTGTCATTGTTGTTTGGACGAAGCACCAAGACGTTGGTTTACGGAGTACCTTTCCTTAATTCAGCAATTACCTCCACACCATTATTAAGAAATATGAACAGTTCAAATTCACAGACAGCAATATCTAAAGTTATGAAAAAAAAACTTACAGGTTTAATGATGCAAGAGATGAATAAGTAGTCCCCACAATGGGACAAGAAAAGCCTTTCAAATACTCTTTTACCTGAGGGTAAGAGAAACCTCCGTTGAGGCAATTGAGTACAGAAAGAGGTGATAATTGTGGCAATTACTGGCATGCAACAGCATGAGAACTAGTTGAACAGGTTGAAAGAGCGAGAAGTGGGAGCATTGTCCAAACTTTGTGAAAGGAATTAAGGTAAGCGTGAAGCCAGTGAAAATTGCCAAGTGAATTGATTCAGTGGTCGGGAGTGGGGGACATTGATCTAAAGAACTGGTTTCAGGGAGAGAAGTTACGCGAGGAGGCGAAATCAGCTGTTCAAAGTTCTGTTTTTGGACAAAGAAGTTGAAGGCCATTCTGGCTAAAAAAGAACAGGTATAAGTGCGCAGTATTAGTTAAATGCATGTTTATTCTAAGAATAAATAATGGTGTTAAGTATTAGCATTGGAGCAAAAACTACAGTGTATTAATATTTTAAGTAATTAGAATCAGCAAATATAAAATATTGACAGAAATTAATTAAGAGATGATTAAGAGTTTTAAGTTAAATTATGAAACAAAATTTAATAATATATTTAAAAACTATCCCTCAAAAATTTAAAATTCAAGTAAATCAGTTCCATGGTTGATGCAAAGGAGAGGCACCCTGATATCGGAGGTCCAAACTTATTATTTATTTTAATTATTTGGTGACCACATATTGGCAGGATTTTGTTAATAATCAAACTCGTGCCATGTCTAATATTAATTCATTCATTAGACTGTCTAATATTAATTCATTTCACAAGAGATTCTACCCTGATATGGAAAGGACTCCAATAAAGTTGAGCTTTATATGGACAAAGGCTCCAGTCACGCATCTAAGTAAAATGTTCCTGATTTAGCAAAGAAAGAATCAGAAACAGGCAAAAAGTATACCCCATTTAATAAAATATACATAAAATCATCCAATACTTCTATAAACTTCTGTGGCTTCAGTTTGCTAGAAGCAGCCTCAGGAAAATGGCACTTTTGAACACTGAATGGATTTTAGAAAAAGACTCCAGAGAAGTGTGATAAATCTGACACAACAGTATTAAGAAAAAATTCGCAAGAAATATGACCTTTAAGCATAAAAATTAATCAGCAAAATTGCTTCCATAAAGTTTGAGCAATCTTCTGTAAAAGACAATCCATAGGTAAGCAATGAATGTATAACTGCAACCAACAATGATCAAAACAGAAGAAAACTTTTTAAAAAATTTCCCATTGATTAAAAAAAAAAAAATTGGAGGTGATCTTTCAGGATTCAGAAGCTACATCTTACTCATACTGCTCATTCTGAAAATGCAAAGCCAGGATAATTTTTCTCCATACCAATTTAATATTTAAGGTTAGTTGATTTTTCTGGTAAGAGTAAAACAATTCATTAGAGAGCTCAGAAATGTTTTGTTTTCATATAAACTACAATATCCATGTAAAACGTTATGAATCCTTTACTAATCATGCCTAATACTGATAAATAAAACAAACTACATAATTTAAAAATAATCATACCTAGAGGAATTAGTGCGGGATCGTGATGGGTGTTCTCGAACATCCATCACCCATCCAACATGTTGACCCATAGCATCACTATTACTCCTCATTTTTTGAAACCGCTGTCGCTGAAACAAATATAAATAACAAACATTTTTAACATGCACAATTTAAACGATCAATTCTTGATATCTTAAAAAATGCATATTGATTTCAGAGAGAATGTTAACTTCATTTGAATAAACATTTTCCACTTTATTGTACATAATAAAACTTCTCAGTCCTTATGTCTAAACATCCATTTTAACCTGTTATTTTTTATATGAAAATTTTCCAAAATAATCTTAATATACAACGATTTTATTGAAGGTAATAAATAAATGAATAGTGTTCTTCAAGAATAATAGTAATGCAAACAAAAATACCCAACTAAAATCATGACAAGCAGAAGTTTATCCGTAAAGAAGCAGCATATATTTTGAAGTCAGACTTCATGAATCTGTTCATTAAAGCCATGAGTTGAATTTCTTGAGAACATTAAAGCTTTCTCAATGCACTGTGATAAGAAAAGCAACCACACAGAAATGTCAATGAGTTATAATACAGCAATACCTAATTTAAGACATTAACACAGATTATAAAGCACAAAATTGTTTTTGAAAGAAGCCTTCACAAAGAATTTTCTATACACAAACAAACTTACTTCATTACACAAACATAAAAGTACACAAACTCTTTTTCAACTAATGATCATTTGAAATGTGAAAGTTTCTACTTAAGGGAACATGTGACATCTTGACTGGCAAAATGCTACCTAGATACATAAATGCCTATTATGCTTTAAAACAGTCAGTCATACTGACGTCCCTTTATTTTTCCTTATATAAACATGCTTTTAACCACTTAATTCTTCCATTTACATTTTTGGCACTGGTACACTTATTACAATTTGAATGCTTAAAATTTATTTATATGCATATTTCAAAATAAATTCCTTAACTGAATGCAGGAATCAATGGTTCACAATTTACTCATGATCATCAATTCTGAAACACACTGTGTATATACACAGAGCATTATGGAAGAAAAGAAATAAGCGACTCAATCAGAAGTCTATTCCAATTATTTGGAAGCACATATTAACAGAGTAAAAAGTATGATAAATTTTAATGAAAAAAAAATGGGGTATTTTTATAACATAATAATTATCCTCTTAAAATACAAATAAAATACACGTCCAATGAATACCATTTCATTTGGCTCAACTGTGGACTCTCCATGTTGAAGCTTAGAAACACAGCATTTTATTTTCTGATTTACACTGCTATGTAACATTCAATAAGGTAGCTATATAATGTTAATGTGCAATAATTAATTAATATTACAAAATAATAATTTAGTAGTTCTGAAAAGTATGATACATATCAAAATATTTCGCAATATACAGAGGAACTAGATATGTTTTACACTGCCTAGTTATTTCATTTCTTATGTTTCATACACACATGGCATCTCTTTGCAGGATGTTGATTTTCATTTGTTGCAGGTGTATGTTTGGGAAACTGAGCTAATGTTTTGCTTGTAACTGAGCTTGGCATTCATTTGCGATGATCTGCAGCATGTCGGATAGTTCAGAAGAGACAAATTACAGAGTATATCTTCTGCAATATTCAATCAAAAATTCAGAATCAATTGCTTTTATGAAGTAGGCAACTAAGAATATAAATCAAGCATTATAAACAGCTGTATCAAACACACAGAACTTTTTTGTATACTTCTACAAGGTCTTGCCTGTCACACATTCCATTCCACGACTGTACTCCACAACAGTTTCTTCGTCTCCTTTCTTTCTTGCTTTTCCCCTTATCAACCATTTCTGCTTTTGAATGTTTTGTGATTATATGCACATCTATCTTGTTATGCCAGCATAAGGGCAGATTACCTCTGCAAGACAGTGTTCCTACTTTTTTTTTTGGCTTATATAACGCCAATTTCTTTGGCATATTTTTCCAATTTTTTCTCACCATTCCAAAACCTTTTTTATTTTCTTCATGCAAAATTTTGAATAAATTAGGAGACGAATACCAATTACCTAAGAAAAAGGTACATCCTTTGCCTAAAATTGGGTTTGGCTAGTTGCATGACTACACTTTCCAATACAGGTTCATCACTTCCTTGAATTTTGACTTGTTCTGTGTAAATTTAAAAATGATAATACCAGAATTGGATTCACATAATTTATTAAATTTAATTTCAAATCTCACTCGTTTGTAAGCTATGAATTGTACGTAATATAGATGCCCACTGAATTTTACTAGGGATTCCTCTATGACGATATTTTGTTCCAGAATGTATAACTGTTGAAATATGGTACTCATGTAATCCAACAAGGATCAAACCTTTTGTTTTCTGCTTGCTTTAGTAAGCATCTTATTATCCACAAAATGAGGATAGTGAGTTATTACCAAAAACGTTTATGAGGCATAGTTTGTGAAAATATGGGTGTTTCCAAGATTTTCCGTTTTGACCAATACATGTCTATTTTAGATTTTTTTTATCTGCAACATTATAATGCATAACACAAAATATGCTTGAACTTCATCATTTATTAGTGGATACCATTCCCCATCCATTTTCATTTGTGCTGCATATCCCTTCATTCTCTATCATTTCAAAAAAAAAAAAAAAAAAAACTTTTTTTAAATAAAAGGAG
>KK114667.1:16726-27214 GCA_000611955.2 Stegodyphus mimosarum
TAGGGCAATACCCTATTTTCACAGAACTAAACAACTGATACTGGAAGTTAAAGTAAATTGTTTTATATTTATACCTCCTTTCCAATTCCATTCATCCTCTGCTTCATCAGAATCTTCTGTACATTTAGTCGAACAGAGCTAGCTTGACTTAAATACTCAACAGTATACACACTCATGACCATTTTCATTCTCATCACTATAATAGCATAATAGACTTTTATATATTACATTCGACTCAGACATGTTGGGAGGACTATAATTTTTATTAAATTCAAATATGCATGCACTATTGTGTTCAGTGGGCGAGATCACTACTACAATGACTACCGTTTTCATTGTGCTTTTTTTTTCTTCTTTACTGGTTTGGTGATGCGATTCTGTTTATTGGCACTGTTGATAGGGGGAATGCATCTTACACAACCTAAACGAAACAGTGTCAACGAACGACTGAAACAGTTAAAGAATCTAATAATATACTGCACAGCATTCGTAGAAGGCAATTCCTGACATCTCCGAGATGCCAAAAGTTTACAATGGCACATGAAATGAAGCACATCATTGTATGTCAAGCGGTTAAATATAAATTAAAAACAAATGGCTTAACAGATACCTGATTTTCAGCAGGGTAATTATTTCTCACAACAGGATAAAAACGAGAAGCAACAGATCCAGTAGGATAAGACCATTTTCCAGGCATCTGAGGCTCACACATACCCATATTCACAGCAGGGGTAGGCAAAGACATACTTCCATAATATGCACCTGATGCTTGGAAACTTACCTATAACAAAAGGAAAATCCATGTATGTAAGTGTATATGTAATATGTATACACACATATGTATAATAAAGAAGACCTTTCAGATTATGTATCAATTAAAGTAAATCTCATAGTTTAGCAACATTTAAACCATTTTCAGTGTTCTAAGACATTAGTTTCTTAAGCAAAAGACATACTTAAGGCATCAGCATATCCAGTGGAATGAAATGCCATTTTCCCCCATAAAATTATAAGTGCCTAAACTTTTTTTAATAAAATGTTATCTTTCTTAAAACATAACAACACACTTAACAAATGCATGTTTTTGTTTAATGTAATTTCCATAAATTCATATACTCTTGAAGGCTGATAAAAACTTCAAGAAGCAAACTAAACTTCAGAAGACTGATCAAGAAACTACATACAATTTGGGGAGAGGGAGGAAATTGGATTATCTCACAAAAATGTCAAAATTGAATGATGAATAAAAAAAAATCACATCTACCTCAAGTGAAAACCGATTCTAATTTTTCTATTTTTAAACAATATCAAGATTAATCACAATAATTGTATGCAGTTATTAAATTTGCACCCCTCTTCTTTTTGATTTTCAGTGCATGCTAATAATTTTACAAATATCATGGTTCTAGTCCTGTATGATATTTGCGATCCTTCGCAATCTGAAATGCGACTTGTTTTTAATAAATATGGTTTAATTTTTTAATACAAATGGAATGAAATAAAAATCATGCTCTACCGCATTTCTTTATTAATTGCTAGTTTAATTTCTGATATAACGTAAGTAAAAATTGTAACTGTTAAGCTTACAACAATTTATTTTAAACTATTATTTATACACCGAGTTATTTTACTTTGAAATGCAAGATGAGATAGTAAGTGATTTGACCCCTTTATGGGTCCAAGAGCTTAGGAACTAAAGTATTCTGCAGATATTTGCCGTGTTACAAAATGCCTCCACATCAATCATCTGTTAACCTCCACAGAAATATGAAGAGCTGCACGTTCATGTTATACCAGCATTTGAGAAATAATTACCTTATAGTTGTGACAGGTATGTTTTCTTTCTGTAACATTAGTTTTGACTTGTCATGTATTTGAAAAAATGCTAAAAATTAAACACTAGGTTGAAGAGTTTGGCTGGTAGATAGAAGCTCAATGAGTATTTGTTTAGCCCAGCATGAACTGCTAGATTTATTAGCAACAGGTTATATATGTCCAGATTTATCGTAACAATTCAAGAGGTAGTTTCGAGAATGTTTAATAATGCGCATGAACTTTGTTATCTACGTCCAAATTTATCAGGACAACCCGAGAGACAGTTTCAAGAATTTTCAGTGATGCGCTTGAATTTCATTATCTATGTTCAAAATTATCGGGATGATTCGAGAGACAGTTTCGAGAATTTTCTATGATGCGCAATATACTGATTACTGAAAAATTCTGGCAGATTTCGTTGGATGCTAAGCTAAAATATTGAAGTGAGGGCCGTCATGAGAGGTATTGATTATTTAAATAACATTGAAATAGCAATTATGATCTGTTTTTGATTAATTCTTCTCTATTGGGTATCAGTAAAAGTAATTATTCCAAAGTTTTGAGAAAAACTTTTTAATGATACAGGTTAGGATCCAAAGATTTGAATGATCTCAGTATGTTGGTCCTTATGTTAAATGTGGGGGAGAAACAAAATTACTTTTTAAGGAAAAGCCTAAAGAAGTTGATAGCTGATTTGTAAATAAACATCCTTTCTTGAATACCAGTTTCTCTGAAGTGAGCATTTATCATTTCTAAAAGACTACACATGAGTTTTGACTCAAATTTCTTTTAAATAATGATTTGTAATTTACTCAAATAACACTTAATGCAATTGTAGACCAATGAATAAGCTTCCGATTCATTTTACTTTTACTAAAGTGAAACAACAATAAAACAATAAATGGAGACGTATAAAGGAAATCAGAAGAAAAAATTTAGTTTCTGTACCTGAAGAAAAAATGCTCAGTTGGCCAGTACAAGAGTTACAAATTTTTATTTTTTTGGGACTTAACTTTTTTGAACACAAAACAGTAGATAAAATCATGTATTCATTAGTTTATCTAAAAGTTTCTTTATATTCAAAACCTTTATCATTATTTTTTAAACGATTTAAATTCAGACTTGCGGCTCTCGGACATTCATAAAACCTACCATATGGCTACCATCACCTTGAAGTTTAGCCATCCCTGTTCTAATCCTTTCCCAAAATTAACATTGATAATTATGAATAATTATTTTAGCCAAATATAAAAACAATAAAAATGAACAGCAAAAACATTCACAAATAAATATTAATTAATTCATTTTAAGTAATTTCTGAGAACAAAAATAATATAATTTTCTGTAGGCATTTTGCAAACTACAGAAAATTTGTTTTCAAATTTTTGGTCCCAAAACTGAGAAGATTCTACCTCTTTTAATTCTACAGTTTGAATAAAAACATATGAATGAAATGCACTGCAACCTTAGCACCTGCTGTGGTACAGGAAATTAACACATTTTCCTCAGTGCCAGATCTTTAACATCAGCATATCATTTTAATTTCTGTCCGAATAACTTCACTTGGATCAGAATACCAAAAACAATTTCAGATACTCAGATTCAATTCTGTCACAAGATACCAAGATTTACCTAGCACTAGCATTACATTAAGAAGTGGGTCCACTAGCAGCTGAGTGGTAATAAGTCACAGAATACTAGTAGGCTCTAGTCGGTTTGAATCTCACTGCATGGGCTGATTGCATGGACATTTTCATGGTTTTCCCTCTGTGTAACATATACAAGCCAGTTTCCCTTAGAAAGTCCTCCCCAACAGTATCTCTCTCCTTAGGCAGATAACGCTTGAGCACTTTGCCATAGTTAAATAAATGAACTTGATGTATTTGTCATAGTTGTCTAAAATGATTAAAATGAGCTGTTTCCTGTAATGATACTTTAAACTGCTGATCCTGCCTTTATCTCTGAATGCCAGAAATGTCAAAATTTCCATCAAAAGCATTAACCATGAATAGAACTCCGACGGATCAATCAAAGAATTTGAACGGAATCAGAGAACCCACTGACATTCTTCAGTCCAATGAATACATGAAATAGTGTCCTAAGATATCCATATTGTGCCCTCATTCTCCTAGAATTAAATTTGCACCTTGTTCCCAAAGCCTTTGTTCAGAAAGAGAAAAATGGAGTGATGATAAAAGACAAGTAATGCATTGGTGTTTTCTTTATTTCCTTTTGCCGCCCAGACAGTATAGTGGTTAGGGGAGCCTGACTGCAATAACAAAGGGCCTGGGTTTGAGTTCCGGAGAAGGCATGGATGTAAAATTGTCTGTCCCTTCATGGGAGGTAACAGTGGCCACCTATTAGGTGCCTCCATTTAATAAAATGACAACCGCTTTTGGCCATAGTAGTGGCGAAAGCCTAAAAGGGCTAGTGACAGAAATTGGAAAAAAAAAAAGTGTTTTCCTTTGTGAATGGAATGCAGAAGATATGAGATCTTAAACTTTATAAATATTACTAAATGTTAGTAATTTTTTGATTAACACATGAAATTCTAGAAAAAACAAGAAAAATACACACAAAAAAAAAGTTCCAATTGAAGATCTCCATGCAATTAAATTACATCCCATTTTCATAACTTTGGAAGTTCACTACAGCAGTACAAAATAACATTAAGCACATAGAAAACTGGAACAAACCAAAAGGTTCATTCATTATAGGGAAGTAGATTAAAGTTTATGAAAATCTATGGAATATGTTTCAAAAACTAGCATAAATAAATGCAAATATTCAGTACATATGCAGGTGTTTTTCTGTAATACACATAAAAATAAAACTGCATTAGAGATAGGGGAAACTATGATTTCTACCACAGGAACAGATGCAGCGTATATTGTTTCCTCAGGTTTAAAATCGGCTTTTTTTAAATATTCAGGACATAATATATATATGTTTCTGATAACTTTTTTTAATAAAATCTTGTGTTACAACTGTGGTTAGTAGACTCCTTTTACCCCACTGCTCAAGGTGTGTGCGCTAAATGTCTGCCCTCCCACACCTCCTACCAACTAAAGTTATATCATTCCTACAAAGTATACTAATATCAATCAAGTTGACCACGGTCTATATTAGACTACAGAGGGAATAACAGCTGTCTATATACATTTAGTACAACACATCTCTCAAAGGCACAAGCCACTTTTTGTAACACCCTCTCAAAGTAAAGTTTCAATATGAATTCTACATGGAAGTGGGAAGGAACAAGAAATTTATATGCTTTCACAGTCACAAACATAAAAACCTTTGCAAAACAATGAAATTCCAAAGTTCCAGGTGTAGTAGAGGTATTTAGATGCTGAAAATGATTATACACACAATTCTCCTAATACAATTAACAAATTTTACACATAACTGCAACACGAATAGCTTTATAACGTGCTTACAAAATTGCACATTCTGGAATGTGCAATCCTCATAAAAAGTGACAAATTGCTTCTCAATATAGTTCAGTAACATATTGAAATGAGCTTTAGACATAAAAAGCCCTCATGACCCACACAAAGCTTCTGAAGACGGGAAGTGTCAAACATTTACTGAAATATGGCCAGCAAAGGACAAGCAAATAGGCTGTTGGTCAAGTGAGGGACAGCATTGTGAGGAGCCAAAAGATGATGATTTGGAATTGTACATACTGTGATCGCGGTTGCTTAGGATTGTACAGAATCATATTCAATTGAAGTTCTATAAGCTGATTGAACATCACTGAAACAAACACGAATATTACTCTTCTGCCCCTACAGAACAAAAACATGCATTTACCAATGCATCTAAATAATACTGTTTTCCATATTTCCTTCAGATTAAATCCTACAGATCTCAACTGCTGGTCTAGCATGCAGTTCAGTAAGAATGTTTCCTTACATATTTAGTAAAAGGAGACACTACCTTTGGACATGAACCACAGTTATACACATGTCAGTACATTTTCCCTAGATCTCTGGAGCTGAGGAGAGAATTCCATTTGATGCTACAGGCCGAGTATCTGTTTTCCTCATTTGAACTCGTGATTACTTCATCATCATAATGTCCACTTCAATAATAATTCATTTCAGTATTAATTTTTCTCTGATGAATTACTACTAAGCCCTTAATTGTGCTGTGCATATACATGAAGCTACTGCTCAAGTAAATAAACATAAAGTATACAACTTGGCTAAACATAATTTGCAATAGGATAAGATTTGCACACCTACTCGTTAACATAAGAAGCTAGTTTCTTGTCAGATTCATTTTGACAATATGGCAGAGGTGTTGCAAAATGCTTCTCTAAAAACCAAGGATTTTAAGCTTTGATTACAAAGCTTAAAGACCTGAAACATAAAAAGATGGAAGTTGAAAAACTTCAGAGTTAAGAAGAGAAAAGACTTAAATGCAAAACTGCATACAATGCATTCGAAAATATCGGAAACTTAAGAAGCAGAAGGTTTTTCTCCAACCCATTCTATGTGCAGTATTAATAAACACCTATTGTGATCATTTTCTTACCGATCTGCTAACATGAAATAAAGAAATTCCTCGATGCATTCTTTGTTATTCTGTTTCTTTTAGTAAATATGCATATTATTTATCAGGGCTCATAAGCAAGTTTGCGCATGGAAGCACTTTTAAAGACTTTTAACAAAATTAAGGACCTATCAGCAAATGGGAATTAAATAAATTAAAGCAACTATCTGTGCCTGAACTTCAGTTTTGAAATACTATTTTAAAAGTAAAAATTTATCTATAAGTTGGATGCATTATTATTAAACACAACCTAATGTTCACCAGAAAGCAAATTCGAGATTGGAGTAAGTATTGTAAAATTTATCAAGCAATTACCATTAAATTAAATTTCTTGACACATTCACATTTTAACCCATAATAGTCCCACATATTTTAAAGATATATGATATTTCAAGTTTTACCAACAACTTTTATTCTTCCTTTAAGCCTCATTTCATCATGTGTGCACTTAAGCCAGAGGTTTATGCAGAATTTATATCAAGCAACATAAGTTAAAATGAGAAATGAAACAATAATCAACATGATTTATAACAGAAGCTTGGCTGTTGCCAGCACTGCTGCTTGCCTATAGAGACCCACAGATCAAAACAGACATGAGCGCCTAATGTTGGAACAGCTGCTAAATATTGATAGTTGTGCTTTGTCTGTCCGGCCCAGTCAGCGCCGCATATAGTTGCACCCCAATTAACACAACAAACACTTGTCAAACATGGGGGCTGTGTCATTACTACATTGCGCATATAGCAAAATGATGTTCTGAAAAGCTGACTTCCTATGGAATAAATATGCTAGGTATAGTTCAGATTAAGAAAGTATATATAATTTAAGCAAAAATAACACTGTAAATAATTTTAATTAAAAGGAAAAAAACAAAACAATGTTAGTGCAAATGATTTTTATTACTACTTAATAAGTATATGATACAGTTTTCATAAAAGCTGGTAATTTTTGTTTTAAACAATGATGGATGCAAGTTTTTAAAAAGTTTCGTAGACAGGTTTTCAAGGCTATTCATAAAATGCTATCTGTCTCCATTTGACTTAATCTCCATTACAAAATGAGATAGTTGCTGCACATTTTTTAAAAATTCGTTCTAATTCTTGTAAAGGCAATTTACTTTAATTATGAGTGCTTTCACTATCAGCTGGTTTTTTTTATAAGATCTTTCAATTTTTCATTCATTAACTCTTGTTTACAAATACAGATTAACTTCCGAATGCACACAATATATACAGATTTATACAAAGCAAGATAAGCATAATATAAAGCCATGCTTTTATTAATTTACACGAAAATATTTCTTTTAAAAGGCATAAATCTATTTTTCAAGAATTACTATGAGAGAAAGGAACACTTGTTCAAGTGCAGAAAATGTTTCCAATCTCTCACTCACCTTTAATCAACCAAAACAATTTGTCCTCAACTTTGAAGCATACAAAAAATGTTCTAGAAACAAGTTTAATCTTCCCACTTAATGTTGGCAAAATAAAAAAAAATGTCTAATTTACTGTCAGAACCGTTCAGTTTTCAGTTAGTGAAGAATGAATGGCAGTTGACAAATTTTTTGTCTTCTTCCATACGTGAAAATTCTTCACTGCCAATTGCTCTTTTGTACGCTTTATCTTCTTCAAATTTGTACAATTTCTTTTACTTCATTTTCAATTGATGGAAAATCCTTTAAAATTCTTGACAACTTCCAGCAGCAGCTAATGCCAGCAGGCATTCAGGGTTGATGAACGAACATTCAGCCATGCTTGAATGAAAATTCTAATGTTGGACTAATTAAATGGAAACAAATAAGATAATGCATACATGCAAGATCACATTACGTAAATCAGCCCTAGGCAAGGATTTATGGTGTACTGTAAAGTTCCAACAAGTCACTGACATATTAAAGGTGATAAGTGGCTCTGCATTATTTAAGTCTCACTAGTTGTAAGGAATAGTTTTATGTTAATTGTTACATTTTAGTGTTGTATATCTTGCTTCCACAGTAGGGATTAGGGAAATGCAATAACTGTAACATGTAGAGAGAACTTCTAAGGGGGAATAACTGGTTATAAATAATCTAATACTAAATTGGATACTCTTTTAAGGTCGCTATATTTACATGATCCCTATTAAACATTTTTTTATTTAAAAAAGGACCATTAAAATCAGAATCTACAAACATCTTACAGTTTGAAATAACAGGTAATCACATAAAATTTAGGACACTAGTTTCAAAAACCTGTTAGGAAAATTATGTATAAAAAGCTACATAGCAGCAACAACACACAACAAAACATAGTCTTTTAAATTTGAAAAATTTTCAGATATTTTAGATAATTTATATTAACTTCCTTTTCTTTAGCATCTTTTTAAATTTTATTCATATTAATAAAGAAATTAATGTTCCTACTAATCTCTGCTTCATCTCCCGATTTATTAATGTTTTATCATACCTTTAAAGAAAAATTTTCATTCTCTTTAGGTAATAAATTTCTTCTTTAATAAGTTTCATCATTTCAAAAATTAAAGACTTTTGTTATAAAAAAACTGTATGTATTTAGAGTGTATAGGAAAAGGTGTTAGTTTTTTAAAAACACACTGCATGCAGGTACATTTTGTTGCAGACTTATGTAGAGAGAGTTTTGTGCAAGTTTGACCATTCAGTAAAACCGCAATAAATCGTTGTCTAATTCGTTTTTCCAACAAAACTTTTTTTTATTTTATATTTATATATATGCCTCACAATTATTTAAATTTTTTAAATAAGTAAATACAGAACAGTGAACTATTCTTAATTTTACTATTGATCCAAAAATATTTTTCGAAACAAACAACAAACAGAAATGATAAGACTAATATTTCTTCACGGTATGGTATTCAAAGCATTTACCTCTATGAAAAGCAAAAGTTACATATGAAACATGTTTCACTCCATACTTTTTTCTCTGAGCCCAAGCAACATCATGAAATTTTTTTCTTCCAAGGGGTCACTTTTTGGTATCCTTTTCACAGCACATATGGATGGCTCTGGGTCTTGAGTGCTGGTTCCAAGTGGTTCATCAGTAATCCAATACATGATATTATGCAAAATTTTCTTATATTTTATTTTTATGACTTTGTAGAGTAATACAATACATACGAATTGAAAAGTGCATAATTCACCCTATACATAGCTAATCACTTTGTCCACTTTACTGTTTATGCAAAATGCTATACTATGACAAATACTGACTGTACCCCTTTCATGTACCTGTACTAGTTGATCAAAGCATTTGCTTTGTAATTTTTTGTTTTGTTCCATGCTCAACATAATGGTTTTCTTTCATATCTCCGATTTTCTTCACAACACTGAAGACTCTCTCGCACTCAGCATTACTGTGTGGAATTACGAGAATAGCACATGAAACTCTTGCTAGTCTATCATATTTTGGTGTTCCATCAGTTCTTTTTATTCTTTTTAAGGTACCAACGAGGACATCAAGTCTATCTTCTCCAGAACTGGCAAAGTCTTCAAACTGTGCAGCAGAAAATTGATTCTGTAGTTCATCTAAAGCATCATTATGGCATTTTCTTTAATTGTTAACAAAAATGGAAATTTATCAATAAAAAACGAATCTTTTCAAAAGATAAATTTTCAATTTGTTTCAAATTTGCCACTCCAGCATTTAAAAGAACTTCATTTTGCAATGGAAACTTCCTTACAATGTAATCACAGGCTGAGGAAAAGGACTTTCTAACACATTGAAAAAATTCTTTTTCTCATGACCTTTCAAAGAATTTACAAGTTCCCTGGTTTGATTTCCAATTATAAGATCATTGTCATCCTTTTGATTTGCCAAACTATTATAGGCAACACGAATAAACACACTGTTTTTCACAACGGACGGTTTTACAAACTTAGTATAAAGTTCTTTCAAAAGATCATTAAGAATTTAAATAAGCAGGGGAGATTTTGGCGAAGCTGATTGTAGAAGGGTATTTACACTTTCAAAAATCTTAATGGTACTTAACACAAAACTACAATATGCTTTGTTCAAATCCGAAGAAAGAAGATAGAAAATCTTTTCCTCCCGGCTAATAGAAGACTGTTTCTTCTTCCCTTCAACTTCTTTAACAAAGTTG